>JARCZZ010013866.1:0-26221 GCA_030323915.1 Brotogeris chrysoptera
TTTTGGGGTGTTAAAGCAAGTGGTTTATCTGCAATTCAAATATAACACACAACAATCTTCACAGAAGATTCAGCTGTGCAGCCACCCTGCCACACTTGTGAATCAGTAAACCTCCACATAAGCATAGCAGGTCACCTTCTAACCTAGCCTTTAGGTGGAAGATGACATATTATTGAGACATTAAGAACTGCACCTGAAGTTAAAAGTCTACAGATATAATTTTAGAAACTTTAACTTATAACTTACAGGTGGTAAGCATTTCATTTCCTGAATTAATACCTAAAAGATCCTTGTTTTCTTGTGATGGTAGCTGTGCTGGATACAGAAGACCAGTCACAAGCTTTGCCTAGATGATGAAAGCATAAACTGTGCTCTGTATCCTTAAATCACTCACAGTAAATGGCAATTCCTTTTGAATTAATTATAAGCAATGTCTCACAGCCCCCCCCAAAAGCAAATACTGTATTTTAGTTTTATAACAAATACTAAATGTTATCCATTAACCTGACTGCTACAAAACAAATCTAAAAATGCAGCTAGTGATATGAGCAGCCTAATAAGATTGTAATCATTAGGCCACCTACTCTATTACAATCATTTTGAATTGTATGATGTGTAGCAACTGAACTATGGCACGCTCCCCTCATGTAGTCCAGAGATAAAATACGCACTCTTCAGGAGGGTCTGCAACTAGCAGCACAAGATTCACAAATCTTGTATTCCAAAATATGCTCATGCAAATAACAGGCTGCTTGTCCAAGCAGAAAACAGCATCAGTGTTGGTAATTCAGACCTACAGCATGGGAACACCTCAGTATCTGTAAAAAGAATCACATTAGAAAACAGCACAAACTCCATTCTTTTTGGATTCTGTGGTGTTTGTTTTCCAGGATGCAGTATATCTACATATATATTTTGTGTGAGCACAAAAACTGGCAAACACCAGATACACTGGAGTGAAAAAGAAGCTCTTACAAATTCTCTGCGTGTATCACAGCCTCGCTCCTAGCTTTCAGTCCAAGCGATGCCCTTTTGAAAGGCTGCCCTTTCAGATAGTCACCAAGCAGTGCTATAAAGCAACAGAAGACACATCCCCAGAAATTATCTTCTACTGTTTCACCTGCTTGGGTGAATCTGATGGTCACAACAACAGCCTTCCTGCGGGACTGTGCCATATGACAACCTTTCATGCTTGCCTGTATTTTATGTTTGCAGCCGGAAACCACAGATCGCAATCCCAATGGATAAAACAATGGGCATGCGAAGCTTAAACCTTGCAAAAGAAAAAGCACAATAGATTTTGCAAAGCAGAATATTGCTTCATTTCCTAAATGTCTCTCCCCTAAAAATTTTTGCTGTTTCAGTTGAAGATACTTTCCACACATCTTTCTTCACTGATGCACATTAGCTTACTGTTTCAGACATTCCTTTCAAGGGCGGAAAACTGGGTGTTTAATAACCCCCCAACAAAAACTTCAAATATCTGTAACCTTTGAATTTGACACTGTAAAAACTGACTGCATCTGACTGTTCTTCTACAGCATGACAAAGAGTTGAGCAAAGACAGCAGAATTTGTTTAGTTCTCAGTTTGAGGAAAAGAAGATGAAAATCACCTCTGCATAGCTATAAAAAAATGCAAATATAGCATAAAAGCTTGTCAGTTTGCACTATCAGAAAATAGGCCAAAACCTGAATAAATATGAAAACTCGGCTCCCTATGCTTCTAAATACAGTCCTTCTAGTTCAAATCACAGGTATGTCAGATGCAAGAGAAGATTTGCTTCCCACCTCTTTCCTATACGCAACTGAGAATTTTAATCTTCAAGTAATGAATCCTGCTACTAGTAAAAGGTTACACAAAGTGATAACAGAAAAGCAAGAAGAATTACTGAAGTATAAACCCCAATTATTTTGAACCTTCTGTCACTGCTTATAAATGTTTTATTTCTTATTATAACACACTAATCTTTTAGTAAAGCAAGCTCTACTGTAGGTGGCTGGTGAGTTGGAAAGGTTATTCAAGCGAGATTAAGTGTACTGGTTAAAAAAATGTTGAGACATTTGCCTTTCCTCTCTACCGTATAAACAAAATTCCACATGGGAAAAAAATAAGCAATTCTCAGCTCTGTTCTGAACAAGAAAAAGAGAAGTAGTGTGACTCTTATTTTAATGTGACACAAATGTGTCTCATTCCACACCTTTACAGTGTCCAAAAACCTTGTGCTGATGGAAGCCTAAAATACAACTTCTCTTCCAGGACACCAAGCTGAATCTAAACACCATGTGAGACTTACACTGGAGTCAGGGGAACCAAAGGTACCAAGAGAGTTTGCATACTAGGTAGCTTTTAATATAATACAAAAACTTTCACTTTTATCACACTTGGTTAATGGATTTTTGCACATCTGTTTGGCTACAAGGTCCAGGAACTAATCTGTATTAAAGGCAAATCTAAAAGAACATGTAGGATAGCACAGTAAGACCAAATCTGCATAGAAAAAACAGTTGCTGCTGAGGAACTGATATCCACACTCTATTCGCAAAGGTGAAACGGGAAGTGTGGTGTCAGGCAAGTTACAGTCTTGATGCATGGACTGGAAGCCTATTAGCTGTAGGCAGAACACTTGCCTCTTTACTTTCATCCCAGTTTAATCCAACTCTCAAGCTTAATTTCATGGTGCAAAGCAACATACAGAAGGCAGGTGCAATTAGGAACCTTACTTCAAAAGCACCTTCCTGACACAAGCTATAATGCTAACGTAGATACAGCCATAACTACCACAATTCTTTCAAGAGTGTGAAGGACCTCCAGATGAAAAATTAAGTCTAAAAACCCATCAGCATTTCATATGGAAAAAGTGATCCAGCTCATTTATTTCTACACCAAACCATCCTCTGGATTCCCACTTTTAATTTTTGTTCAATCATGAAGGGCTGTGTGGGGCTTGGTTCCTAACGTACTCAAGGGCGAGACATGGGGCCCGGTACAGCCACGTTTAGTAGTAGATGGCAGAGAACAAGATTAAATACCTATGAGTTTCCACAGATGCGGGTAGAGGGCAGACTGATGAATAAACAACTTGCATATTGCCAGTAGTAAGTAAAAATGTCTATTCTGAACTGCCGAAAAGTAGAAGCAAAGTTGTCGTGGCTCTGAGATGACTTCAGGAGGAACATGGCCCCTTGTCATCCTATGTATTTCTCAGGTTCAAAAAGGGACTTCTGCTTTAAGTATCACAATCATTCTCACATCTGATCTTCTCAAAAAAATGGCCCAGACAAATAATATTTTAACCATTTCCCTATGTGTGGTTATTTCCAATTGGCAGGTATGGGGAAATGATACCATGATTTGGAAGAACTAATTCCAAATCATGTTTAGAACAAACCTACTAAAGTGTTTTTTCTCCACTGCAGAAAAGGTCTTTTCATGTGTCACCAGTATTTTCATGACGATACTTCACTGAGCATTCTTCCTTGGTCCAACATAAAACCCACATGTAATAGACTTAAATAAAGCAACAAAGAGCACAAGTCTGCAAAGACTAGTTATTTAGGCTGTATTTTAAGCAAATTTAAGACTAATTACTCTGGGTGCTTTACTTGAATTACTTGCAAGGGCCCCATTTTCAAAGGACCCATAAAACAGACCCCTCTCAGGAATCACAAGTTTGGCCAGCCACACTTTGAAGAAAGCCAGTACTGAACATACACCATTTGCATACATACCCACCTAAAGCAGGAGACCACAAAGAAGTCAGGAACATTTTCTTCTGGTAAGTATTATTAAAAGGGTACAGGCCCTGGGACACTAGTCTTTCATCCAAAAGTAAGTGTAATCTGTAGAAGCACATATACAAATTCCCCAGGCAAAAACATGACAGGCATGATGTACTATATCCAGACAGGACAACTTTTCCTTTTTTATTTGTTAACAGAATTCTAAGTAGGGGTCCCAGAAACATCTTGAGCATTTGTGCTTGCTTTCCAGTGAGCCACTTCAGCTGACAAGAGTGCTGCTGACAGTTTCTCTTCATTCAGAGAGAGTTGACAGCCTAACCTTATGCCTTTAGCAAAGCCTAAGTCACATCACTGTGTCATATTACAGTGCGCACCCCAGAAATAGAAGCCATGAGAAACACCTCACTACTACACTGTCTTCAAGTAAGGCTGGTGAAATGGGAGAGAGGAAAGGTTTTTGAAAGACGAAAACACACCTTATCATACCTGATCTGCCTTTTACTCAAGCTGTTCAGTGAAAATGAGAGGACCTCAAAACATTTGCTCTTTGGTCACACTTCAAGTTGTTACCTGTAAGTCATCTATTTCGGAGGTACCAAAGCAAGACAAAACTTTATGTCAGATATCCTTTCGCAGTCGGGGGGGGGGGGGGGGAGTTAAAAACCCAAACCAAACCAAAGCCCCCCCTTCTCCAACACTAACCTGACAATGAATATATTAAAGCTTAACATTAGGGTATGTGTCCACCCAGAAAAGTAAAAGTTCTCTGGCTCCACAGATTTTGCCTTCCCCTGCAGAAAGGCCACAGGGCTCTTTCTAGAGATGTTTTCTAGCTGCAAACATAAACAGGGCCCCTTGTAGGTCAACATCTTGTACAGCCTGTTTTCAGCTGGTTTATGGAATAAGTACATACAAAGTTAAAATTGGCGAAGAGGTCTGCAGAGCTGACAAACAAGAACAGAAACTGAAGAAGCAGGAAGCCTGTTAGAAGACTGATTACCACCATGTGTCAAATATATAAGGCGCTTCTACCATAGTACGTTCTTCATAGGACTGTTGTGCACCGTGATCAAATACAAATATGTTTTTAAGTACAGTTATCCTTACAGTCATTACTGTCTTCCTCAGTACTGGAGATGGCCCTGCACCTAGTATGACAACACTTCAGAAGGACCAAGTTGGGTGGGACAGGGTGGGGCTGTTACATACGGTGTTTTTCATGCAGAAACAGAGAACCCGATCTTTCAAATCATACATGAAACCATTCTCCTTTCAAAAACATGTATAAAACCACTAAGACAAAGAGTTTAAGTGATACTTACGCGGCATGATCCCTTGGCTCACCAGCTCCTCCCGTGTGCGTCGCTGCTGGAGCTTCAACTGCAGCACTGGAGGACAGCAGAGAGAGGGAAAAGAAGGAAACCCATAAGTGCAAGAAACAACTGAAAAGACATTTTCAGGCGCATCTTGTTTTCTTCTTTGGATGCCAAGGCAACAGCAAGCAGCAGAAATTAAAAGAGCCCACCTCCCAGCCCGTTCCCCTGCCCCACTGCAATTGCAGAAGTGGCTGTCAGCAGTCAGGTTTCCGTATTCTGCTGTGGGTAACGGAGAGGAAGTTGCACAGGGTCTTGGCAGGGTGATAAAAATCTGCAAAGCCAGGCCTGTTTCTCAATTCTTTCTAGAGCACCGACATCTTTCCAAACCATTAAGAAGAGAAAACAAACAAGGAGAAACACTGGCTGACAGTCCTCCAATAAACACCAAGTGACACCCCAGCTGCTAATGCCTCCTGAAAACTCTAATTACCAAGTGCAGATTAAATTGATATGACAAAATTATTGGTCATTACTCTAAATTACAAGGCTGATTTCCTTCCTCAACTCAGAATCATCTCGTGAAAGTGAAATATCACAGATATATCTAGAAGCGCCCTTGTTCCATAGCAAAAGGAATCCATCATCACTAGAACTTTTCCTATTTATTTTAGCATAACAGAATATACACATGACCTGTGTGAAAAGCATTTTTTTTTTCTCTCTAATGCAAATCTCTGGAATAGTCATCCTTTTAACATTTAGATTATAACAGCAGTTTCCCTTTAAATTATACAATCAAAGCAACATTCTAGAGATTGTTCTTACAGCCAAAGACAGTTTCCATATGCAAGGGACCTTTCAAAACTGAAGAAAAAAAATATCACATGAATGTGTAGACACACACATGTATGAATTTAGGACAACCTGAGTGAGCATCAATAGATACTGAATCCCATCTGCAATCAAGCTCAAGCTACTAAGTATTCTCAACATATAATAAAATTAATGGCATGGCATCTTCCCTGTTTTCATTTCTCTTATGTCTCTGGTGCACTCAGTGTAAGACAAGTCCACACAAAACTAGTGGAACCACCAGAGAGCAAAACTGCTCTAACGTCTAGCTAGGCAATCTCATTATAACCCTTATGCTTCCTTTCTCAAGTACTTTGTAAAATACATTAATTTCATACATTATATCCAAATTTATACTGACACTCCCTAACATAGGGATCAAAGAAATGTAAGGAGAAGATGCCACTTTGTCTACTTACACACATCATCATGCTTTACCTGTTTCTTTCAACCTCTCATCTGCAGTTTGCATTTGACTACAATACATCTTCGAGTGAGGGTTCTAGTCTTGGTATGAACTTAACAAGGGATCCATTCTCCTCCTTGGCTGTTTGCACAGCAGCTAATCACCCTCACTTAAATGCACACTCAAGTTCTCACTTGGATTTTTCTCGATTCCACTCCCGTTGGCTCTTGATGTACTGTTTATGACAAAATATACTTCCTACCTGTGGAGGGACTTGTGTGCACACAGTGTACAACCAAGTCACCTCTCTTCTGTTTCTTAAGCCAAACTAGGATTTTTTAATATATGTATCCTGGGCAGAAAACTACTGCCTTTAGTATGGGGAAGGGAGAGAGGGAGGGAAGGTGTACAGAGAGCACCATGCTAATTCTGTGCGGGATCAGCTAAGAGCCAGAATGAGGAGGAGGGAACACAGGGGAAGGAACAGGCCCTTAGTTTGGCCATGAAACTGCAAACAGAACTGGCAGTACCACTCTCTTCCTCTCACCCAGCATGCGATCACACTCCTACTTCTGTGCTAATGTGAGGGCTAATACAGTCTCATAGCTGGCCTGTTCGCAGAGCTCTTTATTTGCTGGATTTGTTTGAGGTGATCAAAACCTTCATCAGGTGATGACACATCTACAAAAGCACTTGATCTAACAGCTTGCTGCAAGAGTCAAATCTCTCACTCACTACATCATCTCTCATGTTCCTGACTGGTGGCTGGACTCAATGACACAACAGACAGCACAGCCCAATACAAAACAGGGAATAGCTTTCTGTCTCATTAGTGAGTTTAAGAGGATGACTGTATATCCAGGTATTTGTTAACACTAACATAAGGTGGGTGTGAGGCATTATCCTTTCAGCAGCTGTATGCCACTAAGTGATTTCAGCCGTATTAGGTAACGGCACATTAAATCTCTGGCTGTATGGCATTATTTCCACTAGTGAGCCATTTCAGGGACTCATTTCCATACCCTAAATTAGCACATCTCGCTAAATTTATGCAGGCAAGGCACAGACCTATAGTATCAGGCCCATCTCCCCAGCTTTAAGTGCAGATAATCTCATCATTACTCTTACTTGTGTCTTCCCATTTACACATCTAGCAATAGATGTTAGCCCTTTTTGCCACTTTGCTATTTACTCACTAGGACCATCTATCTTCCCTCCCATTTCCAACTACACCTACCAACTATTTCTTTCATCTCAGAGTCAGGGATATTCAGCTAAAATCTTGCTAACGCAGGTGTGGCTGACAGTTTTTGCTCCTTGGTGCATAACTCTGCCCTCACCTGTATTTATGCACATTTTGCCCAAACCGTCAACAGTTTGCCTAAATTATCTAAACAATTTTCCATTTTCTAAATGTCATTATTTATGCCTCCACTAATCTTTGCTCCATTCACACTGTTACCATCTTGAATTTGTTTCCAAACTCCACTGGGCTGATCCCAACTAGAAAGGCTTTTCTGTTTTCTTGGATTATAGTCAGTTCTTAATCCACTTGAGCAGTCCTTCATTCAATTCAAAGGTACTTTTTAAACCCAAAGTAAATATACCATGCAACTAAGTAGAAGATGTTATAGAAGTGTTCTAACACGCAGACAAAACCTCTAGCAACCAACTTTCATACATCCAAACAACAAAACCACATTTAAGCAGACCTGTTTTCACAAACTGAAAAGCTGAATAGTGTGATTATACTGCTATTCTTACACCATCTAAATTCTTCATCAAATTTTCCATAGTATTTTTCCTGGAACTGATACCAGATGAGCCACTCTTTACTCACATACCCTTTTTCAGTAGTGATGCAAAACATTGCTGGTCTTTAGCTCTTCCGAAGTCACCCAGCTGCTCCCAGATATATTAGAAATCAGCCTACACCAGACAGCTAGAGACTTCATCAAATGACTTTAAATTCCCTTCCTGACTTCAGCTTCCCTTATGAATTTTCTAAATATATCTTCTTTCTGTATCAGTTACCATTTCCTACCCTTTTTCTCTAGCCATAATATGCACCTTTCATTTTTAAACACAACAAGAAACTAGCAACTGTCCAGAGAACTAAGCTGAAGAATAGGAAAAAGGTCCTTTTCAGGATACTTCTAATAAGTACTAAGTAATTCCTGGGATTTCTGAATACATGTACAAACATATTAAGCACAAACTATAATCAGCAAAATGCACTTTTTTTCCAATACAGCTTACTTTTGTGGCAGGGAGGAGGGCAACAAGGATTACCTCAGTTCACTCCTGAATTCGTTTTGGCTTAAATAAGTACTTGGAGTTCCCAATGCCATTTCATATATTTAGGAGATCACCTGTTTACGTGTGCAAGTGTGTGAATCCTATATATAGATTAACAGATGTCCCAAGCGCCAATCCAAGGCTGTTGCACATGGAGCTCAGCCAAAGGTCTAGAATGACCAGAGAAATTCAAAGTTACTCAGACTGGAGCACCTTTTAGACACAAACCAACATTTTTCTGCTCCTTTCTCCCTGTATTTGACCTTAAAAATAATTTTCAAATTAATAAAAAAACAGGTCACACAAAGGAGAGTACATGTCTGCAGGCTTGAAAGTAAGTTCCACACTGGCACCCTTCTACTCACCTCTTTCACTCAACTTGTGACAGTGCAATATTCTGAGGGCTTTGTATGCCTATCTGATTTTCCCACTTGAAACTGAGCATTATTTATCTCACAAATATGAAAAATTCTGAAATACAAAGTTTGAACAACATTTTTATATCTCTAATGAACTGTTCCAAGAATTAATAAAATATTCCAGAGAAATCTGGGAGCTGATATAAAGGGCTGCAGTCAGCAGTTTAAGAGGAGGGGTAGAGAATTGAGGAGGGGCAGCATTCTAAGAGACAAATAATATTGTGGTACAGCTCCTATCAACAGAGTTACACTGTCAGTAAGCTACAGCAAGTCATGATTATTTTTTATTTCTCTTGTCATAAAACTGCCTTAATAGAGAGACCATAGATCTATTCCAAGACCAGAGCTTACTTCTGCCTACTAATGGCTGGTGGCAGCTCACAGCAGTATATGCTTAATGCATACAGAGGCTGCACGCACATGGACACTTTCAGGACACTTAACAACTCTAGCTGTAGTCCAGGGGTGCAGTAGTAGTAGGCAGTAGCAAGAACAAATATTTACGATGAGCTAAGTTGTTTTTTGCAGCTCGTCATCTAAATCTGCATTGGCATGCCTGCCTTTCCACATACATCTCTGAAAGCCCTTCTATTTCTAAACCACACTTGGAGTTCAATAGTGTGACTAGAGCTACTACAAAAAACTAGACTACAGCCTCTGCATCTCAGCACCTTAAGAGAAAAAAAAAAAATCTCATTTTAAGACTATGTCACATACCAGGACAGGTTTATGACAAAAAAAAAAAGTCCAAAATATTCTGCACTTCTTGTTCTTTGAAAGCTCATGAAAGGAAGCAAACAGCTTTGAACTGCAGCCTGTGGTGAGGCTCAATGCATGTTATATTGAACACAGACTTACTACCAAAGGGACCCTGCTCACATCTCTACAAAACCTTTTCCTCTCAGGAATCCCAAGCGCTACTCAAGATTGCCCAACCAAGGTAATGATTAAGCACAGCCATATGGTGGATTACAACAGAGACACTACAAGCAGTAGTACAGAACAGGAAGGGAGGAAGGCTGTGGCAGCCAAATGAAACCCTATAGAGGAGCTGAGGGAGGCAGAACTCCCTGAAATCTGCCCTGGGATACCCATGCAAAAAAGACGTGCAAGACAAAAACCACATATTAACTAGATAGGCTGTATGCTTAGACATGATTTATTGATTTTGTAAATTCAGTGAAAGCAGTCTGCTTGACAGGGACATTCATCCTTGCAACCCAATCAATAAGCCATGTGATTAGAAACTACCAAAGAACAAGTGAAATTAGCCTAACTTCATTATCTAAGCTGAGGAAAGTGCAAGCATAAGTAAAATCAGTAAAAAGCAAACTATGCACTTTATGCTCATAAGGGGTCAAGGTCATTTCTTTGTACACTGTTCAACACCTCTGCATACCCCATTTGAAAGCCCAGTGCTACAGCCTCCACTTAACTCCAAAAGAAAGCATGAATACAGTATAAGCTGGCATGGAAACCTGCCAGTTAGTTCATAACTCCTCTACCTTTCAGTAGCTCATACGTATTTTTTAAACTTTCAGTACAATGTGTATAACACCACCAGATGAAAACAATAGCCCATATGCAACCAACTTAATTATAATATGCAGCCATAAAAGACGACTTTGACAACATGGGATATTGCTGAACAAAATCATCACAGCCATTTGTGGAGAACCGGGGCCTCTAACTGAAATGCCACAGTGCCATGTAACTACTGCTTTGATGGGTGAAGCCACCTTTCCACTTTCCACTTGGCCAGCAGCAGCCCTTTTAATTACATTGAGAAGATAATTTTTTCCTAGTTTCTGATTAAATAGTCACATTGGACCAGTATAAATGCCATATTCAGCTTTGGAATATGCAGCACATCAGCCATGGTTTTCATTGTTTCAGTTATATCCTACATTTACGACTGAGTTCAGTTCCTCGGAGACGTGGTGTAAAAATCCTTCCCTCGCACTAAAACTGGTTTGTGAGCATTTTTCAGCTGTGCCTGCTTACAAAACAAATGTTGACTAACATTAGCCATTTCATGCTTCAGCAAGAAGCCAGATTAGATTCTAGTTCATGCACCAGCAAGGGCAACATCTGCTAAACTCCAGTTGCAACACCTTTCTGTACAGAACCAGCAAAAGGCGGTTAGGATTACCAAATCTTTTGCAGTATATACAAGATGCTGTAAAAAAAATTCAGCTCTCATCATTTGTGATGAACAAGTGAGTGAGTATACAGTGGTCAAAATTAATTTTGAAAACAACTCAAATTCCTGAAGTGGATGACATATTTTTTTCAGACCTGTGTTTTTCTGGCACCATCAACAACACCCCCCATATCACACAGAATGTGCTAGAATGGGGTTACCAACAAAGAAAAGCCAACTTTTCGTGCCCTTTTTAAAGGCAATTTTCTGAGCCTAACAGCATTTTAATCCACTAACTGCTGATGGGGAATACACGCTGGCTTTGCATTTAAGCAGACTGTGCAGTTAACAGAGAAGCATTTAAGTGAAACAGACTGTAAATGACACCCAAGCTGCAGGGATTATATGACAGTTTGCTACCCTGGGAAGGGGATGCCAAAAAATCATGTCCCTCTGCGGGGTGAAGGAGGAGTAGCAGATACACTGTTGATCCTCACAATTTGCAAGCATCCACTGCGTTGTTTGTATAGCAGCCATACGGCTCTATTCATCTCAATGAATTTTAAAGAATCACTTCCAGCAAGCCTGGGCAAAAGGACAGTTAAGCAGAAGTTTATTTCTTTACTATTTGAGACTATCTCACATTCCACTACCTCTTTGCTGCAGCCACAACAGCTGCTATTAAAATGCAGGCAGTTTCCCCAGCTCTTCCTTAGCAGCCATGCTACAGAGAAAATGGAGTTTGAGAGGGTAAAGAATAGAAAGAGAATTTGGTTTGGTCTCTTAAAACTGTTACAAGAACCTTTCACACTAGAGGCAAAAGCCACTTACTTATATTTATGCTGTGATCTTCTCTTTGTGAGAAGTAGGATTGGGATGACCCTCCCTACACCCAAAGAGGAGATCTGTGGAGCAAATCCTGAACAGGAAACAAACCAGGACCAGGAGTGGTACCCTACTGCAGGTCACATGAATGATGAAAGTGGAATTCTTGAAAGAAATCTTAGCATAAATTTGGATGTTCTGCTGCAATAGGTTTAGATGTGCAGGTGCTTCACACCAGTTTTGAGGAACACTGATAAACTCCTTACCCAGCTATGTCCAACAGAGATGACTGCAGGCACAAAGCCAAACAGGAGGTTTAATAAAAGAAGCCATACAGCTGCATCCAAGGCAGATCCAGTAGAGAGGACTTGAAACTTTTTTCACAATCACCTTTTATTTCTTATCTTCTTAGTAAGCTTTTGCGAGCATTAACAGTTTGTACATGTGAGAACAGGGGTACAGGGTTCTGCCTGATGTAGGCCTAAAACCTCTATCAAGAGATCCTAAAAAAACTGAACAGATCCTTCACCTCCAAAACAACAACTTTCAAAATATTTCACAGTAGTTGTGCTTGTTAGATTCCAGGTTGTAATGTGGTCACATAACACTAGGGCTGGTTTTCTCCATCCAGCAATTCCAAAAGCCTTTAGACTCTCAAATGCCCAGAAGCTTTCAAGAGGAGCTGAAAAGCACAGAAAACTATACACAGCAACTGGTCATTTAAGAACACACAAAGTGGAAGAAGAGAGAAAATTAACTGACTCTCACCCTCCGGACAAGAAGGACTTGTTTCTTGATAAAATCACACTCTTCAAGGCTTCTACAGCTCAGAATGCTCTTGGGACATATAAAATCATTCACATGACATGCAGCTTACACATGCCTGCTGACAGACAAGATGTACTGTCTATATGACCGTGTTATAGGAGACTAGTTTTGGTTACTGGAAACAAAAATACCCCAAGGTACAGGTCAATAGCCCCTTTTTGCTGGGACAATGCTGCTGGAAGAGAAATGTGAAATAGGAATTATTTTTTTAGATGTTCTCAAAGGATGATGACATACTTGCATGCATTATCTTTTAACAAGCCAATCTTACGAGGCATTAAATAGCTGTCTTAGCGGAGACAGATAAATACAGATTCTTTGATATGGGTTAATTTAGCAGAATCAAAGATCTCAACCTACAGAAGAAGCTGGTCCCCAAAGAATATAGAATCAGAAGCAAATACACAATCAAAAGCAGAAGGACCTACTTCCATCCTCACATATTATCAAAATGCTGCTGGCTCACACCAGCTTTGTCTTCTTTAATACTAAACTTTTTAAATCAAATAAATGTATTACTATTAGTAGATAGGTCTTCCCATTGAATGCATAAAAGCCCACTCTAATCATGAAATCTTAGTACATCTAATAGTCCATTTCAGCACTCACTGAAACTGTTAAAACAGGACTTTAAGCAATTAACCCGAAATACATCTCATCTGGTATACCCAGTAAGCTATGCAACATGAAAAAAAGCTTGTCAACAGGACAAGTTGATTTGCTTTCTGCGCAAGGTACTGATTCTTGTAAAACCATTTTGCCCCAATAATACTGGTTAGGTGAAAACTAAGCATGTGAATAACTAGACACACACCCATATCTATGGAATTCGGCTACTATGCATAATTCAACAAGATGACCTGTAACAAAATGCCTAGGTGGAAAGGTCTACCTAAAATTGATACACTAGTATCATAACAGTAAGTATTAGCTGTAGTCAGTGCTTGCTGATGGCATCCATATATCCATCGTAACTATGTATAGCTGGAAGTGGAACTTTGAGGGGGGGAAAACAGAGAGAATTTCCCAACTCCCTGGGTAAACTTGAGTCACAGACTACTGATCTATATATTTCCATGAAACAATGAACAAGGAGGAACTAACACTGCCCTTAAACACCTTGCGGAGAAGACCCTGGGAAGAAATTCTCCCAGATAATTTAATATGATGTGGCAGATGGGGACAAATGAAGGAAAAAGAAGGAATGAGTAGATATATCCCACTAATCAGATCTACAGCTGTCTACTAATGTGACAGTACATAAGGCAATATATAATGGAAAAGCAAATTTGAACCCTTTTCATTTTTTTCCTAGTAAAGAAAGAGGTAACTCTGCCTGTAATAAGAAAGAGCTCCAACCTTTTAGTTTTCCTTACAGATGAGACATGAGAGTTGTTTATATTTGTTCTGAAAAATTATACAGAAATTAAAAAAACATGTCTGGAGATACATCAGAATCTGAACAATTTTTCATTTTATTTAGACCTCTGAGTTCAAGGGATAGTATGTTTTTGTATGCTTCTAATAAGCAGAAAAATATCAAGTCTTGAGACAGTGCCCAGACACATCCATAAAACACGACTGGACATGTTTATAATACTAAAATTGATGTGGAAATCCTTCCATGCCTCTTCCATCAATAAGAGATATGGTCTAATATTTTTCCTTCATAACTCACCTCCTATACTGTGATTTCTGCTACAGCACAGTGCTCCAGCATACTAGCAGCCACTCACACCAAGGCCAAAAACTTCCTCAAATATTTCTCAGAGACTGAGTTGTTGGCCCAGTAATTCAGCCTTCCTTCTGCCACAGGGCACCCTCTACAGATAGAAGAGTTCCCTTCACAAAATCACCTAATGGTAGAGATACCACAGAACTTCTGCGGTAACAGCTGGGATACCTTGACATATGAGCTCTGTTTCTGGGTTTCCCGCTTAAATGTGGAATAATTCTGTATTTCCAAGACCATTTCAAATTCTTAACCACCTAAAGATGTTTGGTTTAGTGAAACTAAATGCAAATGGAAGCAAATGTGGTTTTCCACATATGGTAGAAAAAAGGACTCAGAAGTATGCAAATTTAAACACAAAACCAGTTCTTTAGAAGAAGTAATTAACCAGTTATAGAGGAAACCTGGAAAGCTGTCCCTTCTCATTTTAATTTAGCTAGCTTGAGAATCTCCCAGCTTCAGCTGGTTGATTGTGCTGACAGTTATTTCAAGAGACACGGAACAAAAGTGGTTTTGCCCAACACGCATATCATATGCAAAATAAAGACTCAGAGCATTATCTATCCAGTCAGCATTCCTGCCACCAGCTTCTGTCCAAGCCCCATCATCCTCTTTTAGCAAGCATTTCGGGTGGATGTGACAAGGAATTACCATATTTCTTTAATTCATGGTAGTGAGAAACATCTTTGCTGTTTTCTCAAAGACTGCGAAGAACACATGCCACAGTCATGGCATCTGAGGTTCAAATAAAGATCCCAGCCTTGGTACTGCGACAGTCTGGTACCTTCTTTATAGTTTAAGCACAATTTTATTACAATTCTGTTTCTATTTGTAAAAAATTTACAAGCTATGGCCATCATATCCCTCTACATTAAAAACCAGTTCCTTCACAGTAGCCCAGTATTCTTATTACATACAAAATTCTGATCCCCAGAATTCCTATTACATACAAAAATGCACATCAAATTCCCTCAAACTCTTTTAAACTGATCATATAATGCTGACCTACTACTTTTTCTTTCTCTCTGAATATTTACTTTCTCTTAAAACTCTGTACTAAAGATCTCCAGGACCAACTTTCTTGGCTTTTTCCACAAGGGAAGATCCACAGCATTGAAAACAGATCCGGCTATGAGGCTTAATGTAGTTCTTAAGTGCTATCACAGCTATAAATATCTAAATAATATAATTCTGTGTAACAGGTCAATCAGCAAACTAAAAAAACCCAGCAGCCCAGAATGGCCTGCATGACCACTGACTTCAGACTGGTGGACAAATTCTGCAGATGTTTAAAATGCTACTGCTGGCTCACTCCTCTAACTGAAGGACACAGAGGAGACTGCCAGCAGCAGCAGGTACTCCCATACTCATTACATGCAGTGGTTCCCTCCAACTGCTAATTGAGGTGGGCTTTTGCTAATATACTGAACAAAAGCAAGTGAAGGGCAGACTCATTTCCTTTCTGTTGCTCCCTCCAGCAAAAACGCAGGGAAGATAGCTACGTGGTGACTGTGTTTGCAACCTCTGTAGTTAGATTCACCGTCACATGTCAGTCCTGAAGATACAATCCTCATTTTAAACTGCCTGCAGTCAATGTGACAGCTATTATTAGCAGCAGTAAAAGAAGTCTCTTAGTGAGGCACAAAGGTACTACTAGTTTAGCATCTACTTCTAAAACGCTGTCTTCCACTTCTGAAAAGGGACAATTTGACATCAGAGCATGAAAAACGGTGTGAACTGCAAACAGGCTTAGAAGGGCTTTCACATGTAAGTATAACACAGAAAGACAAATGAAACTGTAGGAAAGTGAAAGCGAAGAAAAACAGCATTAGAAAGAGCACTCACTAAAATAAGCAAGAAAACCCACAGCTGTTTGCAGGGACAGGTTACACGCTGCTGGTAATACTGACCAAAATACTCAAAGGGATTGTGCACATCCTGGCTTCCAGCATTGCTGTGAAATTTGCAGAGATGAGTAACCAAAGAACAGAGCCACTGCCACATTCAGTTCCTACAAAAAACCACCACGACAGTCTCCATGCATTTAATACTAGAGGAACATGTAGCAGCATTAAACTGGGGAAACTTCACACAAAGGAAGTCTGAAGCAAATCTCTTCCTTCTGTCACCCAGAGAGCATCACTCAGACCCACCTCCAACAATCCAGCTGGGCAGCACAATGTTTGTGCCCTGACAAGTGTTTAAGTGAAGAAAGTTACTAAAGAGATGCTAAATGTGCAGCAGAGACATTATGGAAAATACCCTCAGAATGCTGTCAGGCCCATGAGCTGTCTTTGGGAACGGAGACCATGGAATGAGGTCTTCATAAACACAGCTGCAACAGATGATCCCTGGCCCTGCCATGGAGAAAAATCCATTATGGGCACTTCTACTGAAAACTTTCAAATAGGACTGGTTTTGGGGGTTTTTTACAAAATGTTTTCTTTGCAGCTGTTTACTTCTGAAAGGTATTCAAATGAGACTGTCCAAAAAGCCTGGATTTCACTGATTTTCACTGTCAATTTTGGAAAGAATCCATGTCCCAGAGCAATATATCCTCTTCCTTATTACTGAGCTTCTTTCACATCTCTTGTTAGCTTCATCAGCTTTGTTTATCTTGGAAGAACTCTTACTATATTATATACATAATGAACTTTGACAGTAGGTCACCTCCACAGTTCTTCTACCCATCAAACTGAGCACTGATAAGCAAAAACCATTTTGTAGTTCTTACTAGTAATCAACATTTGGAATGTACTTCAGCTACTGTAGGTAAGCTCTTCATTTGGAGAGGTTAGTAAATTTTACATACCGTCAGGAAAAGATATAGTATCTACTTCCACTAGCCTAAATAAAAGGAAACCATTAGTTTTGTTCCAGGTTAATGCCATTCAGCAGATTATGCATCCACTTACAGGCATCTTGCAAGAAAAAAGAATATGATTTTCCCTATAAGCGCTCTGCATGTTTGCATTTGATAAACCTAAGTTATGTCAGGACCCATATCCCATTTTCTACCACAGGCTGCAGAGTTTCTTGCCAAGAAATGTGCTGCTTTAACATTTTGGATGAAAATTTATTGATGCAGCAGGTGACAAAATCAGTCATTCAATGCTCAGAAAAGACTGGGTAGATGGGAGTTGGCTCACGAACGGGAAGACCTAAGCAGGCACTTATTTTTGGTATAGATATTCGATAAGTGTTGATCAATGACTTGCAGGTGTGACAGAACGCTGAAAAATCTGAGGTGACTACTGACAGACCTTACAGATGACAGAAGTACCAAGATGAGATTTACACAGGCAACCTGATGTGGGTCCAAAAACACGAGCAGAAACCACAACTGTCACTGACCCTTATCTTCTTTAGGCAGGAGAGTCACAGTGACATCTGTCTGGCAAGGACTTTGAACAAGCATGTTAACTGCAGAAGTTGTTTCTGGATGCAAAACAGGCAATCTGAGCTGAAGTATCGTAGTTCTGTTTTCAAAAAGGCATCTGCTTCTCAACAGTTCCCAGGAAACATTAGCCATTTGCTGTTTAAAAGTATAAATACAGATATTTTCTTCTAAAAAAATAAACAGCAGCTAATTATCAAATAATAAATAATTAAAAAAGCCACACAAGTTTTTCCAAGCTTTATTAATGTTTCCCAGTTGCTGGCATTGCCACTACCCCAGCATCACTGCCACTGAATATGAAGCTCAGTTCAACTGTGAAAAAAATTCAGTTGACAGGAAAGTACTTACTGCAGATTTTACTTGGTATCATTACTAGTTCAAAGCATTGCCTGAATAAATGCTATTGACAGCTGTACTCATTACACCACACCCAGTTTCTATTCTTTTTGATTTCTGCATGTGTTGAGTCCTTACATCTTCTTGCTCTTGCAGGCCCGAATTCACAACTCTATTTGCATTATTTTGTGCTAAAGAAAGTATTATAGTAGCTGGTTTTTGACAAATGAAGTAGATCACAGTGTGGTAAACAAGCTAGCTTTTCTCTGTCCCTCTCTTCCTCTTCCTCCTCCTCCTCCCATTCCCAGAATGAAAATAGCTAGGGCTAAAGCAACAGCTGGGGATCATTACACTGACAGGAATAGTTCAGTAAACTCCAAGAGGGAAAAACATGTCATATCCAAAAAACCAAAAACACATTAAGGCAGCAGGACTCCAGGGATAATACTATGACTCTCCTTCCACTGATAAGGACTGACTTATAAAAGCCCTGGTCATTCAGTGTTAACCCTTTCCCTAAGCTTCCCACTCATGTAATAAAGTTGGCAAATACCCTGAAACACCTCTACTTTTCAGGGTTGAACGAGGCACACTGGGAATTAAGCAAAACTAAATCTAAATTGCTATCTTACTGCCAACTTTGATCCACCTCACATTAATATATCATTATCTTCCCTTCACAGCACAACCTAACTTTTAAGCATAGTCACAGTCACTGTGCCACACATTTGCAAACACTAGTTGCAGCACTAGTAGCACTAGGGAGTCTAACTACATACGTCTGGTACACCTCTGGATTTGCCACAGGAAGTGCCAGCAGAGTAGCTCCCCATACTTTCAACATGATTTTTATGTCTTTCCATATCAGAGCACTATTTATATAAGTAATTCTGAATTGCAGGTCATATCTGACCATAATACACAGATGTGCCTGTTACATTTTGTGACTGTTTTCTGACCTGCATTACCCATGCATTTGCATGAGACACTGCTTTGACATCTCCCACAGTATCTTCAGGACCACTCTGAAGTAGAAAGACACAGACCAACCTTTACAGGAAAAGGTCACCCTGCGTTCTGTGGAGATGCCTCAGAGGCAGGGGTTGCCCTCTTGCTGGGTATCTTCTTGGGGTGGAAAGTCTACTCATGCAGGTTCTTCTGCTCTCTACTGGGAGAGGAATGGCCACTGACCAGCTCTTAACTGGTCAGCGGCATTTATGACAATAAGGTCTAGGCCACTCATGAAGAAAGCTGTATGTTAACAAGCACTTGCATGACTCTTGATCTCTTCAAAGTACTGAACAGATATTAATAGTTTAATCAAAGGCTAAGCTAACTCAAATTACCTCACATTTGCTGTGGACTAAGAATGTGCACACAGCTACAGCAGATCGGATGGCATGCAGGAACTTGTTCGTATGTCTGGCCCCTGAGACACAAATCTTGGAAAAAGACAGGTGAGTTTCAGTGTCACCCCTTGAGTCACATTGAACATTTTTTAAGGGAGGACTTGACCCAAAAAAAGTGTTTCATTTAAGAGCAATGAATGAAGGACAGAGGTGGAAAAGTTGGAATATACTGTTGAAATTTACTTGTGGAAGTACTTAATTCTAAGCTAGACTCATATGAACGTTAACTGGGTTTTAAGTAGCTTTCTGCAATTCTCTTTTTGTATCTCTTATGAGGGGCTATGATAGTATTGTGTTGACTGGTCTAGAAACTGCAAACTGGGCTCTGGTATTTGAAAACTAAACCATTCCAAGGCATTCTTGAATAGAAAACATGTTTATAGATTCCTGAATTCTAGGAATTTTACAAATAACTGCCCCAACACATACTTTTAAAAATACAAGCATATGTTTTTTGACTTCCCCATGTCAAATCCATTTCTGTGTGGAAAAGATCACCAGTTCCCAAACTTCAATGTCAAGTCCCAGGTTAAAATAAATAAATCAGATTTAGGTGGCCATCTGTTTTCTAGAAGCAAGGAAATAAAACACAGCCTGTTCCAGATAGCTGCTTCTCATGAGATTCATTAAGGTATGAGCATTGTCAGTGTAATACAAACATCCCTTATTTGCCCGGTTTTATTAAGAGGAGAAAGCAGACCAGCACCCATTCACTTGTGTGTGGTAAAGGGTGAGGAAGAGAAATGCATTAATTTTATGTCCCGACTGATAGCAAAACTAAGCTGTCCCATTTTTAGGGTACTACAATCATTACAGTTTCAGCTGAATGCTAATTCTGGATTTGAAGAGCTTCCTTAAGGTTTTACACGAGTGCATCTGCTTTTCTGCTGCCTGTAAGATTTGGCTCTGGAAAACACAGTGCATGCTACAGCATAAATACAACAGGCACTCCAAGACTGCAGGAGACTTGAATGGAGCAAAGCTAAAGTGTTATTCTTTTCTCTTCTGAAATGAAAGATGCTAGAAGCATTTATTTCTCTTCCCTACCTTCTATTTGGCAGCTGGTATAAAGCCACTTTCCTCATCACATAGAATACCATGCATTAGACATGGGGTAGGCTGATGATATTGCTAGATTTTGCAGAGTCAACACAGCTTTTTCAATACTCAGAATTATACAAGAATTCAATTACCTTAATTCACTTCAACTTGAGACAGCCGCAAACATTTTTTTATATTAATGAAAGTATGACAGAATTGCATTTTTGTAGTTCTACACGTTATCCCACCGTAGAGCCTGTGGATAGTGACTGTAGCGACTGGATGAAAGTTGTATCCTGACACATCCAAATGCAGAGTGCTCACCTTCTGTGAAAATCAATGCCTTGCAAATACAAGACAGACACAAGCTCTGACTTCTTTTATTTTGGTTTGTTTTTTTCCTCTGAAGATTGATGTACTTCAGTTCTTTGCCTCCAAAGCCAAGTAATCTGGGAATACTGCCTATACCAATGGATTTATAACTCCCAAACTTGAATTTGAGGACTGTGACTTCAGTTTTCTTTTCTTTTTCCATATTTGTTCAACAAACAGCATCCCAATAGAAAAAAAAATAAGAAAGAAAAAAGGCAAGTATATTTTAAAAATCTAATAACAAACTAATGCTTGATATATATTAAAGAGGCTTCGTAGGGAAGTGACAATAGCGGGTAGAAACTTAAAAGGTTTTTTTGGCAGCCTCAGCAGGCCTGGAGCTGCATACAAGAGAAAAATCTTCTAACTACAATCATCTTCCACACACTGGCTATCTTTCCACAATAAACATGGCCTTATTTTATCTGGCTTTCTGTCCTCAGCTCCTATCACCCTTTACTTTTCTGTCCCAAATGCCACTGAAAGTCATTTTCCACTCGTTTCAGATCACAGTACTTGGAGTTGAAATTCCGTATCACCTCACTTCTGAGGCCACTGAGCTCAAGATCCTGATTCACTCCTGCAAGTTTCCATTAAAATTTCACCTGTAGCTAGATAGACCCAGTGTTTCTGACAAAAAATGAATCTTGTTATGTTTGCCACTGGCATTTTATTATGTCCTGCCATTCTTCTCTGCAATCTTTTCCAGGTTCCTGTTTGTTGCTATTTATTATGCTGCACACTATGAATGGACCACTGTCTGTTTTCATCTTCTCTTTCTCTTTCAATCCCTCCAGATCTTCTTCCTCATAGATATCACTCCCTTAAATCTGACCTCTAGCTATCTATATAATCTTTCAGAACTGTCATACCCCCATTGAAAATCACATGTATCTGCAGGAGAATACCATTAACTAAAACAGAATCACACTTACATATATACACCCCACTCCTTTCACATTCTCCAACCACCACAACACTGAAACTTAAAACATGATATTCTATTTCCTTCAAGGCAGAGTTGCCACTCCAGAACAAGCCTTTATGCCTTTAATGAAACAGCCTTAAAACATTGCTCACAAGAGCCCCATAGACACAGAGGAGAGGAAGAAATTTAAATTCTGAAATTAAAACTTCCAAATGCAAGCGGAATCGCCCCAAGGTCCAGCACTGCAAGTCACTACATACAGAGCTCCAACCTTGTCCAGTGACATGCTTATGAGCACCCTCGGGGACAACGGGTCACAGGAGTCAGTGGGAAACCCATAATCTGGACTACTGCCCAGAAAACAAAAAGCAGGCAGGTTCAATATGCAAACAAATAAACCACAAACCTATTGTACAATGTCTACAACAAAGAAAGCAGAGCCTGCTAACCTTCTCGTAAGCTGTGGTATGAATCTTGATACGTGCTTGAACAGCTCTTCCCTTGCTTTGACACAGTCTCTGCAAGCGGCACAATCCCAACATAGGCAGGCTGCAGTGTCTTGGCTTTATCCAACATATTAGAGGAAATCCCTGGACCTGAAGACAGATGCTGTAACACAGGAGGCGTCCCAGGATAGTGGAAGGGGTGCTTAATCCTCACAAGAGACTCTCACCACAGTCCCTCTCTACCAGGTTTCGGTCACTGCACCAAGTGGTAAAGTGAACCAAAAAAAACCAGTTTCCCGCTAGATTCCAAGGCTGTGCTTGCATAGGAACAGAGAGGTACTTGAGGTATAGACAAATCCTGACAGCCAACATCTAAAGATAAAAGTCAGCAAGGCTCTTGGCAAAACTTTTCTTCCTACTATCTCAAAGCTCAGTCAGAAACTCCACTGTTTCAGCAAGTGGCTATAAGCATTCAGGATCCCAGTATGCAGAGCTGTGCTTATCAACAGATGCGTGGACTCCTTCGTGGGGCCACTTGCAGTAAGAGCCAACCTCATTTACCCAAAATAGTGAACAGTTGGTTTCTCTACTCACACTACAGACACCTGCCAGACAGGCAATATCATGTGATTGAGCACTACCCTCTCTCCCTCTGCACCTCCCAGCTGTAAGCACGCTGTACACGCAGCTAGGAGAACACCACCACTCCTAGTGCACAACCCATGCTGCTTTTTCTCCCTTCCTGTTTAAACATGATATAGCATTTTAGCTGTGGTGAAAACTAATAATCTGAGAAACAGAGTTCTTATATGCATTTGCTCTGAGAACGCATACTGGTAACAGCAGGCTACTTCTGTACAAGCACACATTCTCACCTCATCTTTTCTTAAATCCTTTCTCCCTACCCAGTAGAAACACCTACCTGAAGATTATCAGCAGCACCCAATCAATAACCTTCTACTACAAGCACTGCAACTTCAAAATCTGTACTTGTATTGAGGCATTTCTCTCACGCAGAGCTTATTTAATGTGTATCATGAACAGATGCCATAAGGTTGGCAAACTTCGGTTATACATACTGCCCAGCACAGTACTGGAATTGGAAGTGGCCAGAGAAAATGTCACGCTCCATCTAAGCAACAGCCAGGAGATACTCTCACCAGTACAGTTGGTGGCATTGTTGGTTTTTAACGTCATGAAGCAAGTATCATAAAAGATGCAAAAAATAAAAGAGTTGTCCAGTGAATACACATACCTGAAAAAACGTATTCTGACATCTTTACAGAAAAAAAAAGATGTCCAGAAATTTTTGTCATCCTGCAAGCCTGAAGCAAAGACAGCCACATGGACATCACAAAAATAAAAAAGGGAATACTCTAAACGGTATAGGAACAGTCTCCATTTCATCTTCTGCCCCTGCCCCTGTCCCCAGTCAAGACAAAAATTTCTCATCTCCAAATAGTTTGGGAGGTATCCAAGTCATTTTACAAAGCAAGGCTGGAGTAACAACCACAAGGAAAAAAGTCTTTAATAACGAAGATAATCTCTAAGAAAAGTGCTGTTCAACCAAATCTTAAAAGCATGACTTCGACTCTGCCATAAGCTGCACTAGTGGAACAAAACAATCTAACGTGTTCGAGTTAAAAACTAAAAACTAATATACAGAATTGTACATGTTTACTAAATAATGATGCTAGATGGCACCAGTGACATTTCTGAGTACCTTCAACAGTACTCTTCTTAATGTGACATGTTCAACCTTCACTCAGGAAAGAATCCAAACTCTAAAGATCCTGAGGGTAAAAAAATACCTTTGGTGACAAGAACTGTAATGCCATTATTCCTAAATTACCAACATATACTCAACACAAACTCTCAAGCTCAAATTTAGGATTTGCAAAAGTCAGGTAAAGGTTCAGTTTCACAATGAACTTTGGCCAATAAGGTCAAATTACTGCATAAATAGATGAGCTCGGTTTTGTGTGAGCATTAGCAGTTGTGACTGTGGAAAGCTGCCTTGGGAACCTGACCTGGCAAACCACAAGGGTGCTAAAGCCAGGATGAAGGAGAATAGAAAGAAACACACTGTCCAGATCTCCTCTTTCAGCAGCAGCACAAAACTGCACACTGGATCAGACCTGGTACTCTGTGCAGACAGGTCCCACAATTACCAAAATGACTAAAGAACAACTACCCTGTGCCAGACTGAATCCTACTTTTTCTAGCAATCAATGCACCATCTGGATGGTGGAAATTACAAGATTCAGCTACAGAGGTCAAAGACTACTATTCCTTTTCCAACCTGAAAAAGGCACCAAGTAGCTAATAATACATGAAATATACTGCCAGTTGGGCAATTTGATCATATAACCAATCCTCTGCTGCTGTAATTGACAACCACAACTTGATGAAGATTTCATCCTCTCATTTTTCTTACAGCATCAAATTTGTCCTACAGTGTTATCAAGTGTCTGAAAGAAGGAGCAAATATTCTAAACCCAAAATAGTTGGGCCAGAACACTCCAAAAAGGACTTGAATAATGTCCTCCATGCTGTATGAAGACAAACTCCATGGGGCCCAGGTTGGAGGACATCTTCAACAGACAAGCAAGCACTTAGAGGATACCTCCTTGCAAAAATGGATTCTGATAGATGAGTAAACACCAAGAGCAAACTGTCTTGCACAAAACATTGACACTAGTGCCAGACGTTGATGAGCATCAAAAAGTTAAACTAATGTTTAATTTGTTTTGTTGGATCCTGATGTACTGATAAGAGATCTGAAAGCCTGATCAGTGATCACATGGACAGAACTAGCAATGCACTGTAAGAAGTAAGGCCTGATAAGTAACTTTGACACTTTGGAAATCAGCAGGAGAGATGGGAAAGTCTGTTTCACAGCTGAGGTAGGACTTCCAACAACAGCTTCAGATGCTTGACCACTCCAGAAAACAGGATTAATCCACACCAATGCATTGTCCAACATTCCATGTCTTGCACAACATTGACCCTGAAATTGGCAGCAGTGCTGATGGCAGAAAGATCACCTTTACCAAAAGGACCTAGACATTTGCCACAGATTTTTAGTTTGGAAAACATCAGGCCCTGTATTTATAATCTGTCCATGAGACATCTGTTGAGTCTTACATGCTTTGACTTTCAAGTATGAAATGAGATACAGACTGTAGGGATACATTTTTCCTTTAGTTGCTGCATTACTACTTATACCTTCATACAGAAATAAAAAGAAACATCAGGTGTGCAGATGCTGCTGGTGGTTCTGAGGCCTGGTGCGCACAGAATGCAATACTTCTATTTTAATGTCAGTTTTAATTACTTACCAACTATTTTGAACTAATGTCGATGAATTCATTAACTTTTTCTTCTCTCATTTTTCTATCCTCAAAAGCCAAGGCAGCATATAAGCAGCAGCTTTTTCAAATTCCTATTCTGTGCCAGAAGATAAATATGGAAGAGTGAGCCACCTCCAGCATAAGTTCTAAAACCCTGCTGTAGGTATTTGACCTTTATATTCCAAGAGCACACAAAAATTTGCCTGTGCAAAGTTAGCATCAGAACTGTAAGGTGTTACAGCTTAAAGATTTGTACCAGCAAAAGGATCACTACTAGTTCACCTTCTCCTTCCCTTCTTCCAGCCATGGAGTTCTCTCTTACTATAGAATCATAGAATAGTTTGGGTTGGAAAGGACCTTAAGATCATCAAGCTC
>JARCZZ010013867.1:0-10157 GCA_030323915.1 Brotogeris chrysoptera
CAAAAACATCTGGGACATGTACACTGCAGTCAAGGCTGGTCCTGATGGGGATGGTAAGAGCAGCTCTGTGGGAATCCCTTCACCCTCACACAGTGGACACCTAGCACAGCCACGTCGGGCAGAGCAAGAGATGTGCCCCTGCCCAGGCCTGTTTCTCTGTGTTCTTCAAAGGAAAATAACACTGCTTTAGAGACCTTGGCAAAAAAGAGTATAAAGCTCTTTATCACCAGTCTAGCTGCAGACTAGTTCTACCTCCTGGGCTTAGATCTTGCAGAAGCAGGACCAGAACACAAGCCTGTGCTCCCTCTCACCTCTCAGACCTGCCTTGGTTCATGCCCTGCTGTAATGAGACCTTCAGGGTGTGCTTCTGCTCCTGCAGTCTGAGACCACTCTGGCTCTGACTGCGTAGCTCTTGTTACCTGGGCTGCAGGTGCTAAGGTGCCACCTTCCACTTGCATGCTGTTTTCATGCAGGCTTGTGCAGCAAGGTGGGAACCCCACATCTCTGGCAGGCCTCAATAAGTGCAGGTGGTTTTGTTGGTCAGCCTTTGGTGCTGACCCTCCTATCTGACACCACAAACTCTTGTAGTCATTCCGTGAGGCCACTTCTGCTCCTCCTCTCCTGGTCTCCCAAGGGCTCCCGCTGGTCCAGACGGGCACTGTAGCCTCTGCTGCTCCAATTAGAGTGGCCTCAATTAAGCAACTGGACAAGCACTGGGAGAGGAAGAACAGGCACAAGCTCATCAAGATGGACCCAGAGATGAGATGATGCTCAGGGGCTGCTTGAGGCAGGGTTAGCAGCTACCATGGTCCAGGAGGATGCTGGGAATGGCTCTGGGGTACCTGCTCTGTGCGGCTGCGGGCTCAGCTGAGGCAGAAGGAGGTGGATTGGCTTTATGTTGTTGAGCATCATGTGTTTGCTGCAGGTACATGTCCCTGTCGGTCATACATGGGACAAGCACTGAGCAGATGCCGACTCCATGGAAGTTCCTGGCTGCTGCCTGCAGTGATGGATCATTCTGGTGAGGAGCTGTCATGGAGAACAGGGCTGGGGCTGAGAGGAGAGCTTTGCAGGGGAAGCCGCTGCCATGGATGTGGCCAGCTCTGAGGCAGGAGCAGGACGGTGCACGGGGGGCAGTGAAGGCAGAGGTGCCGGGACCCCCCCCTCACGTATCCAACTGTCCTCTGCTCCATTGCAGGGTCTTCAGGCTGCTGGAGGCTGCTCGGAAGCTGGTGTTGGTGGCGGAGTCGTTTCACCACCAGCGCTGTGTGCTGAAGGTGGAGGCATTCCTGCACAGGCGGACAGGAAGGGAGAGGTGAGCCTGGAGTGCTGTGCTGCAGATCGTTGGGGCTCTGGGGAGAAGTGCTGGTGCCGGTGCTGGCAGGGGTGGCAGCGGGTGGAGGAAAGGGTAAAATCAGCCCATTGGGGCTGTTCTGCTTCCCCAGATCATGGTGGGGACCTGCAGGGCTGTGCCTAAACACCTAAACACCCAACACCTCCCTTCACAACACCTCCCTTCAACACCAGGGCTGTGCCTAAACACCCAACACCTCCCTTCCAGGAGGCACCTTCCTGTGCAGCGCAACCACTGAGACATTACCAGCCCCATCGTGGATGCAGTGGGTGCTCTGCACCAAGCAGAGGGAGAGATGCAGCCCCTGGGTGAGTACAGCAGCCGGTGGCTCTGCTCTGCCACCCATGGAGACCACGCTCCTGACTGACCCTGTTCCCCTGGCACTGGGAGCCCTGCTGCTCACCGTGATGGCCCATAGCTGCAGGGTGAACAGCCTCCATATCTGTGAGACATTGGAGGGACGGTACCCTACCCGGTGGCCAGCAGCAGCGACAGCTCCATCTACATCTACCTGCTGGAGGTGACCTCACATGGGGACAATCCCACAGCGGGCATCCGCCTACATGTCCTGGAGCAGGCGGCCTAGCCCTGTGCCCACATTGACCATGCGATGGGGATCCAGGTGCTGCAGCCAGATCTGCTGCTCTCCGCCTTGGTGGACCGGTGCCGTGGCAGCATGGCCAAGGCAGGCTGGACGAGCTCAGCACAACCTTCTTCCATGTGATTGACTGTGGCCGAGCTTGACTGCTGGGAGATGGTGAAGGCTGGTGGGGAGTGGTGGCTCTGTTGTGTGCTCTGCGGGCAGGGGCTGGAGATGCTGAGTGGCATAATACCCCCTGACCCCCTTCCATCAGAACCTCCCCAGTAGCAGGGCAAGTGTGGCCCAACCAGTTCCCTGCACTTGTGCTGTGCACATCACTGCAGCCTCTGTCCCTGCCTCCACGCTGATGTGTCCCCTCTTGAGGGGACAGGAGTGCTTGGCTCCTTGGGGACAGTGCAGCCACATCTGGGGGTCTCAAGGCTAGTGGTCTCAAGGGAGAAAGCAGAGATGATTGCTCCTGGACAAGCTGCAGCTCCCCAGGTAATAAAGGAGTGGGGTCATCAACCCACCCTGCCCAGGAGAAGTTTCTCGTCCCCAAGATACAAGGAACCAATGTCCAAGCTTTCCAGCCCTAATTCCATAGAGGAACATGCTCAGGGTGCTGAGCCCTTGGAGCTTGAGAGCAGCAGGAGGCCAAGACCAGGCAATGGTGCTGCACATGGCAGACTGCAGCTCGTGCTCTCTGGGACAGTACCCTGTGGGACAGCCCTGAGCCTGCAGTGCTGGTGACCATAGTGACACAAGTAGGGTCACTGATCCTTTGCAGCCCCACATGGGACATAGTGCTCTATTACTCAGACATGCACACACACACAAGCATTTGTCCAGCAACAAATGTATTGGACCCCGGTGACGGGGCCTGGCCCAGGGCTCAACAGGACCTCTGAGCCTCAGGAGCTCCTTGCCAGCATGGAACAACCTACCATAAATAGCATGGGGGAAGCACAGCTGGTGCCTGGCTTTGTGGTGCCTGGTCCCTGGTGCTGCTTCTCCCACTATGCCCCAGTCTGGCCTGCAGGGCACTCCAGCATCCTCCCTTCTGCTGGTTGGACATGGCACACTGGGTCCATGTAGCCAAACTCTCAAACTGCATGGGCTGAGGCATGTCCTGGTCCGTCTGTCTGACAGTGGGACAGCCCCTCGCCCTGCTAGGAAGAACATGCCCTTGTCCTTCCCCTGGTAGTGGCGTTTCCTGGTGCCTGTCACACTGTGATGTGGCTCTTGAGGGGTGGCTCAGATCTGGCTGAGTGGCGGGAGGTGCAGCGTATCCAGTGCGCTGTGGAACACGTCCCGCACCGCTGCCAGCAGCTGGAGACGGGCAAACATCTGCTCAAAGAGGTGAGGGAATGGTTCCTGCAGGGACAAACACAGTGACTTGGGGCTGGTGGCTGTATGGCTCCTTAACAGGCTGGCCCTGGAGGCACTGCTGCCTCTGCACCCTTTGCACCCTTGAGGGGCTGGTGCAGGGCTGCATCATGCTGTGGGTACCCTAATCCCTGTTCCCCACAGCTGAAATGCAGCTCCAGGAAGGACCACAGGGTGGGGACACCCAACTGACCCCCAGGATGTGCACCCGGTTGTAGTAGGAGCTGAAATCCATGCTGAGCTGGATCAGGAACTTGCACACCTGCAAGACAGAGCTGCTGGTATAGTGGGGTCTGGCCAGGCTTAGGCCCTTCCCCACCCCAAGCCCAGTGGAAGCAACCCCAGGGGCTCTGCAGTCTCTCCCCTTGGCAATGCCCCTGCATCACTGATGAGCAGCACCCTGCCAGCATTCAGCCTTGCCCTGGGCTGGGACTGTTGGAGCAGCACCCATGGGTGCCATGGCATATGGACTTACAGCCTCTGTGTTGGCTGTGATCCGGATCCCTTTGGTGGGTGTGGGCAGCTGTGCTGCCTGCTGCAGGACTTCAGGGAAGGGCAGGAGGTAGTTGAAGAGCAGAAGCCATTCACCCTGTGACGGGATTGTGTCAGAGAGGGCCGGACACCTGCAGCCAGCAGCATCACCAGAGCTGGTCCGCACGTTCCCCTTCTCAGCATTCACCTCTTCACGGAGGCAGGAGAAATTCAGCTCTGAGGGCGGTGGCAGAGGTGGGTACGTGCCTGGAAAGAAGGTGGGAAGCTGCTGTTGTGCCTGGAGAAGCCATGTGCCTCCAGACATGAGGAACAGCCCCGCAGTGGCTGTGAGGGCTGCGAGTGGTGCTCACCCTGCTCCACAGCCTGCTGGAAGGTGTGGAAGAGCGTGGCCAGCCGGGCACAGTTGTACATCACAAAGGCACCGCTCTTGGTCCCCTTAGTGGAGATGCTGCTGTCCTGCAGGTCCAGAGTGATCTAAGGGCAGAGCCAGGTCACGGTCCAGGCTGCACCACTGCTCTGTGCATGTCTCTATCATGACTTGTCTCTGTGCAAACCACCATCCTACCTGACTGCGGTGAGCAGTGCTCAGCATCTCAAACCTGATGGCAGCTGCTGTGAGGGTATCGATCACCTCAGTCCAGGACTCATCTGTGGAGAACGCAGATGGCATCAGCACAGCTCACTCCATTCCCTTGTACAATCACGCCCAGCACGCAGGCAGAACCCCCTCTCCCAGTGCTAGGGAGCACCAGAGGACGCTGGGTACCACCACACCAGCCCTGACCCCCATCTGCGGGTGCTGCTCTGTGCTGTGGCAGGTTACACATCTTCCCCAGGCACCATCAGCACTGGGTCCACCATGGAGGGGAGAGAGAGCACTCACAGGAGCAGTAGAGATGGGGAGGGGGCAGCCCCTGTGTGTAGAGCTGCAGCACTCACCTTGTGCAAGCTCCCCATACTTCATCACAGAGGCTTTGTACATCTGGCGCTTTCGGAGCCTGGGAGGAACAGAGACAGACACAGCTCACTGCAGGGTAGGTACCACCCTGCACCACTGTGGCACGCAGCTCCTGCTGCTGCCTTTCCTACAGGCAGCACTGAGAGGGACAGAAGCAGCGCTGCTGGAGGAGGACACTGAGACTGGGGTTGAGCACCTCCAGTCCTCTGCAAACAGTCCTGAGACCACAAAAAGCGGACTAAAGGGACCGCACAGAACTCTCTGTGATCACCAGCTTGGTCAGTATGGCCACCTGTGTGACCACAGGGCCAGGCAGAGCACAGGCAGCCTCGGCAGGGGAGCAGTGCAGCAGACACCTTGCTACAGATAAACTTACTGGAGGTACTGGTCTGCCCTGATGGGTGATGAGGGGTTTGTCACCTTCACTGGCCCACAGACGAGGTATTTCTGAAAGAGAAAGGCCATGGCAGGGGTCAGAGACTCTGAAGCTCCATAAAATGCTTGTTCCAGCTGTGTCAGCACCATGGAATGGTTTGGATTGGTTTGGTTTGGATGAGCCTTAAGGCTCATCTAGTGAAGGCTCTGAAGGAGAGGCCAGCTGAGCATAGGGATGCTGAAGGTGACAGTGAGGAGGGTGAGAGGTTCCTCACCTGTAAAGCGGTGTGAGGTCCTGGATCCAGAATCCTCCAGAGCAGATCCAGCTGCTGCTGCTGGAATTCCTCCTCGCAGCTCACCACATGCACGATGCTGCAGCAGCTCCCCTGGCCTCCAGCCTGCAGCAGAGCACAGCGGGGACCTCACATGCTGCTGTTGCACGAAAAGAAGCGAAGGATGTCTGGCAAGCCGGGGGCCTGCAGAGCTGCAGGGGTACTCACTGTGCATTGCAGAGCAGCTTGCTGCAGCTCAGCCACAGACCGCAGCTTCCCCTCCGTCACTGCAAGGAGGAAGAACACACGAGGGGTCACCCCATCCCAAAATCCTGCACCACTGGCTCAAACCAAATCAAAGGGGAATAAGAGGAGGAGGGAATTTGGATTAAACCCATCTTATTTTCATAGAACCATAGAATAGTTTGGGTTGGAAAGGACCTTAAGATCATCCAGTTCCAACCCCCCCTGCCGTGGGCAGGGACACCTCCCTCTAAACCATGCCACCCAAGGCTCTGTTCAACCCGGCCTTGAACACCACCAGCAATGGAGCATTCCCAACTTCCCTGGGCAACCCATTCCAGTGCCTCACCACCCTCACAGGAAAGAATTTCTTCCTCATACCCAATCTCAACTTCCTTTGTTTAAGTTTGAAGCTGTTATCCCTTGTTCTGTCACTGCAGTCCCTAATGAAAAGTCCCTCCCCAGCATCCCTACAGACCCCCTTCAGATACTGGAAAACAAAGGATCAACCCTGTTCATAGCCCTTCACCCCCCGCTGTCACACGGAGCTGCGGTACCAAAACTCACCCAGAAGCACATCCAGATTGGGGTCGTACCCCACCAGGCCCTGCTGCTCCACAAAGCCCTTCAGCTGCACTTTACAGATGACATCCGCGGGCAGCGCGGCTGCACCCTGCCCCTGCCCGCAGCCTGCGGCACAGGGCGCCCGAGCCAGCGCTCGCTTCAGCGCCGAGACAGCATCAGAGAGGTCGTGGCCGGCGGGGCCTGCGGGCCACTCAACGCGGAGCTGCCGCAGCACGTCCCGGCGCCCGTCCTCCGCGAGCGCGGGGACCAGGCGGACGCGGACCCTGCGGGAGAAGCAGAGGCGGGCGCTGGCAGCGCGGGGCCGCGGTGCGGTGCCGGGCGGGGCGAGGGGCAGGCGCTCACCCCTGTGCGCGCAGCAGCTGCGCGAGGTGGTCGGCCAGCAGCAGAGGGCGGAGGTGGCGCGGCCGCGGTGCGCCGGTCCCGCGCAGGGCCGGGCAGTGCAGCACCACGGACGGGGCCGGTGCGGGGGCCGGTGCGGGGGCCGGGCCGGGCGCGGAGCGCAGCAGCAGCAGCCGCCGGAACGCCTCGGGGCGCCGCACGCGCACCTCCAGCCCCGCCGGCGTCTGCTGCGCGCCCCGCACCGCCAGCACCCCCGCGCCGCACAGCGACGTCACGAGCTCCACGGCATCCGCGGGCACCTATTGGGCCACGGGGGGAGAGGGGGGGCGCGCGTCATCATTCCGCCTGCATGTGGCCACGCCCCCCCCCCGTTCCCCCCCCCCCCCCGCACACCTGCCCGCCCGGGAAGGCGGCGCGGAGCGCTGCCCGCGGCGCCAGGAAGTCGCGGTGCCGCAGGTTGCGGGCGCTGCTCTCCTTCACCCAGAGCGCGGCGCGGGCCCCCAGCGCCTCGTGCAGCGCCCGCAGCGTCGCCGCCACCTCCGGACGCGCCTCGCCCGCCTCCATGGCAAACCGGGCCGCCGCTCCTGCCGGAAGTACCGCGCCTGCGGCCGGAAGTGGCGTCACCGCCACGCTACGTGGCTATCACTGGCGGACGCCATGTTGAGCGCGGCGTGCGGCGCTGCAGAGCGGCCATCTTGGGAGTGGCGGGCGCTGGGGGCCGCCATGATGTGTGTGGCGGGCAGGGCAAGGCAGGGCAGGGCAGCCATGATGTGTGTGGCGGACAGAGCAGGGCAGCGCCGCCATGATGTGTGTGGTGGGCAGGGAAGCGCAGCTCCGCCATGATGTGTGTGGCGGGCAGGGCAGCTCCGCCATGATGTGTGTGGTGGGCAGGGCAGTGCCGCCATGATGTGTGTGGTGGGCAGGGCAGCTCCGCCATGATGTGTGTGGCGGGCAGGGCAATGCCGCCATGATGTGTGTGGCTGGCAGGGAAGCGCAGCGGCACCCGGCACAGCTTCACCGCAGCACGGCCCGAGGCGGCTCCTGAGGGGAGGCCATGGGGCGGTCACCGGCACGGCCGAGCACAAGCCTGGGGAGCAGGGGCTGCTCCTCGGTCTCCAGGCACTGAGGGAGCCACAGGCGGGCAGGGAGCTCTGGACAGACCACAGGGTGCGAGGCACATCCAGGCTCTCAGTTCAGCCTCGCAGCCCACGAGCCCCGCAGGGGTGTGACATAGTGGCTGAGGAGCACCAGCACCCGCTGTAGTTTGATGCCACAGTCGGGCTCTCCGCAGCGAAGAGCAGTGAGGATGAGCAGCTATGGGTGCATGGAGCTGCCCTCCCACCCTGCACGTTATCAAAGCTCATCAGCCCCAGCAGGAAGGAGGTGGAAGCGATATAGATCACTCCGTTGCGGTCTCGATGACATCTGCAGCGCTGCGCACCCACACTGCCGCCCAGCTCCATGCACAGCGCACCCACTGCGGGGCTGTACTCCCCTATGGGGCCGCAGTCGGAGCCAGCTCTGACCCGGGTACACGGGCAACGGCCCTGGCACAGCCCCAGCCTCACACCACCGGTGGGCAGTGGGTATCCAGGAAGCACCGAACCTGCTGCGGCCGCAGCAGGGAGCATGTGTCCCGGGGACCTCCCTCCTGCCCTTCCCTTCCTGCCCTCCCCACGAGGCCGGGGGGGCCGCTCTGCCCACAGGGCCCAAACCGGTTCCTCCAGGGCTCGTGTGCCCATGGGGGGGCCATGGCGAGGGCAAATCCTGGCAGTGCTTGCATGAGCTCTGTTGGGAACACAGCAACAGCTCGTTATGGGGCACTGCCGTGTTCCCCCCCCCCGGTGGGGCCGTGCCATGGCGGGGTGCTCTCTGCACCACCCACAGCCAAGAGGTGATCTGAGAATCGCTGCTCACACCAGACCAACTGCTGACTGTCCGCAGGGCAGGAGCCACCCGGGACCCCTGCCCGGCTGGGGGGGGATGCACGGGGAGCACGGTCAGACCTTGGGTTACCGCTCAGGCGGGATCCCCTAGAGCCGGGGGACCCACAGGCAGCACGCATAATGCCCAGCAGCACCACGGGGGGCTTTCGGAGGTGCTGAAAGAGCTTTGGACAGACACGACATCCCCGATGGCTCTGTGGCTGCCCGCTCAGCGGGAGTGATCGTGTCATTCCAAAGCAGTCTCTCTGCGGGGGGGGGCTGCAGGGAGCCGGGGGGGGGGTGGCAGCACCTCACGCTGTGGGTAAGTCCCTAGGAAGAGAGCTGCTGTATTAAGCTATCAGGGCTATAGGGCCACTGTAGACACCGCTGATCCCTATAGAGGGGTTGGAGTGGGGCGAGCGGCTCTGGCGTGGGGCAGCAGGCTGTGGGGCGAGGCAGGGGCGGCAGCGCGGGTAACGAAACCCCAGGGCAGCTGGGCACAGCGGGGACAGCTGCTTTTGGGATTCCGTTGCCCGCGCTGGCGCCACAAAGAGACAGATACGGGGGCCACAATCACGGCACCCTGACAGCGGGTCAAGGAGGGGAGAGAAGGCGACTTACCGCCGGGAAACGGAGCTGCACGGCAGCCGCAGCCGGGCCGGTTGTGGCTGTGGGCTGTGCCTCGGGCCGGGTGCCAAGGGGAGGGCGGCACGGCTGAGCCAAAGAGAAACTGCTGGGAACAAAGCTCCGGTGGGGCCGGAGCATCTGGTGCCAGCCCAGCGAACACCCCGACGGGGCCCGGAAACACGAGATGGCCCCGGGGGAGGGCAGCGGCACCTGCGCGGCCCTCGGACACCCGCCATGGGGAAGTGAAACCGTGTGGGGAACCCCGCGGCTCCACGTGGTGCGCACAACCGAGGCGCTGCCGTTGGCCGTCCATGGGGATTGTGGGGCTCCCCGATGCCTCCCCACCGCGGCGGTGGGAACGGTCCCATCGCCGACGCCGGGAGCTTCCCGGTGCCTGCCGCGGTGCCGGGGCTCTGGGCGGTCCCGGTGGGTGACGCAGGGTGCGGGAAGGGGGTCCCAGCAGCGGGGCACCTCCCGGAGCCCGCAGTGCCGCACCACCGAGCGCGGCACGGAGGAAGCGGGACCGGCAGCCTGCGGAGCTCGGGCAGCGGCGCCTCGGGGGGGTGGCAGCGGGGACTTGTGCCGAGCCCCGGTCCCGCTCCCTCCCGCCGCCCAGGCCCGGCCGCTCCGCGAGGTGTCGGGGTCCCGGCACCGGGAGCCGCGCCGCTCCCTTCTCACCTCCGGTACAGCAGCCCGGCACAGTCCGCGGCCCTCCCGCCGCCGGCAAGCGGCACCCCCCGCGGTGCCCCCGCCACCCTGCCCCGCCGCCGCTTTCGGTTTCTCTCCGCCGCCGCCCCCGGGCGCACCGCGGGGCGGTCCCGGGCCCGGGGGAGGGCGGAGCTGGGGTGTTTGGGTGGCCCGCCCCCGGCCGGAGGGGGGTGGCAGCCCCGGGGGGTGGCCCCGGCCCCGCTCCCGCCCCCGGTGCCGCTCTCTCTGTCCCGACCGGCGCGGCCGCCAGGGGGCGCACCGAGGGGGCGGGACCGCTGCTCGCGGTTCCGGTGGCGGCGCGGCCATGGCGGTG
>JARCZZ010013868.1:0-23722 GCA_030323915.1 Brotogeris chrysoptera
CCCAAACTGACCAAAGAGGTATTCCATACCACAGCACATCATGCCCACTATATAAGCTGGGGGCAGTTACCTGGAAGGGTTAGATCACTGCTGGGGTTGGGCTGGGTATCGGTCGGCGGGTGGTGAGCGGTTGTATTCTCTTCCCTTGTTGTTTCCCTTATCATTATTACTGGTGGTAGCAGCAGCGGTTTGTGTTACACCTCAGTTACTGGGCTGTTCTTATCTCAACCCGTGGGAGTTACGTTCTTTCGATTCTCCTCCCCATCCCTCCAGGAGGGGGGGGGGGGGGGGAAGGGGGAGGAGGGAGAGAGCAGCTGCATGGTACTGTGTTACCAGCTGGGCTTAATCTGCGACAATAATGAAGTAAAAAGGAAGTCAGCAAAACCATCTGGAGTGTGAGGAAACCAAAGCTACTGCAGGCAATGAGAATGTGAAATTCACCAAAACCAAAACCCTTAATATTTGGGGCTTTTATATTATTGCCACTATTACTGTTGTTATTATTGTCATTAGAATTACAGTTACAAAATTCAAAGACAGTTACAGTGGAAAACACATTTTCTTACATGGTCTTTTGTAGTAGAAGTAGCATTTAATAATCCTAACCATCAAGCAGTATCACTAGCCATATTCAATGCCAGATACTCTAAGGCCTAACTGTAGCACCAGTAGGTTGACTATTTCAATGCAATATCTTCTATTTCTCTTTCTTTTCTTTGTGTATTTTGTGTCTTGGTTGCAAGTCAGAACCTGGGAAATCGACATTATGGGTATCTACAGTGCAAAATCAAATAAAGAAATAAAACATTTCACAGAAGCACATCTTAACTAAAAGAAAATAACAGCTACAGCATGTAAAACAGGCAAGGAAAGTTATGACATGGGGACCTTGTCTGTACAATATTTCCTGATGCTGAGAAAATCCAGTCCTTGGGGAAGCAGAAGTAGAGTTTCAAAACAAACTCTTGCCATTTGAGAGGCCTGAAATCTCAACCCAGACAGACTGCTCAGACCCTCAAAATCATGGTTCTCTCAGTCGGTGCTTAAATTTTGTACCTCAGAAGCATTCCACAGAATTCACTTGGACTGAAAAAGGGAGTGAACCCCATATCAGACTAAATTGTTGTCTTGCCAGAATGTGGGCTTCAGATGGTCAACTTTCACCTGCCATCACCATCAGTTTACACACAAAGTCCCTACTGTTACTGAATCCTAGTTCCTAATTCATAGTTATAAATCCTCTTTGGTTTGTCCTACACTTAAACAAATATGCTTAGCATTAAAATTGCAATTATGTGATTCCACAAAACCACACCCCTTTCCAAGTGTATTTAGGAGCCTGCATTTCTACCCTATGTACCAAATCAGTCTAATTCATGGCATCCATTACTCTAATCCAAGTAATAAGAAGCCTTTTGTCAATACTTTGCTTATTCTCAGCTATTGCCACAATCCCACTAGTATTCTAACCATGTATTTAATTTCTTCGGGTCATACAATCCAACCCAGTTCATGTTATTTAGTGTGTAGTTTCATTGGCTTAAGTTTGTGGGGTTTTTTTTCCAAACAGCTTTTCTATAAAAGGTTAAGGCTCATGCGTGTTCCCTGAAAAAGATTTATAATTTGTTCAAATTCTGAGAGATGAGAACCCTCAATTTCTGTTCCTGAATTCTTATCTTTCCAGATCATAAGAGCCAGAGAATATGCTTTCACATCCTAATTGATTCCCCATAAAATTCCTATTAGTTATGCTGAGTACTAGACAGTTATAAGATAATGGAATTGAGCAATTTAATTACGAAAACATTTTAAATAATCATCTATAACTGTCTATCACAATATTCAGGAGTACCATGGCTTACATCATCAGAATGTTGAATGTAAAATCATTCGTGCGCAATATTGCACTGGGATCTAAAGTTGTTATTTCTGGCTGCAGGAAAGCTGCAAGCTGTTGGCTTTTCCCATGGTTCTGACAGGAACAGACCAACACAACCTAATTCACTATGCAGTCACTCTGTCTGGGAAAATGTGCTTGGAGGGGGAAAACCACGATTCCCACCTTTTGAATGCCATGGTGTGTGCTAGGTGTTTGAAGGATCCTGCTGGTCTGCATAACAGAAATCTCCCTGAGGATTAGAGCAGTTTTGTAAGAGGCAAGAACAGCTGGATATCACCAGATAACACTTAGGAAAAGCCACCCCATCCAAAGGCATACAGAGATGCGCAGAAGTGGAAGAAGGAGCAGCACTGCACATCACAGGATCTCTACATGTGAGGACCAGAAGGAACAGCCTACCCCAATTTCCAGTTCTGACCTCCTTATTACAAGAACGAGAAGGAATTACTGGAGAGGGTTCAGCAGAGGGCCACAGGGATAATCAGGGGTCTGAAACATCTCTTCTGTGAGAAGAAGCTGCAGGAGCTGGGCCTGTTTAGACTAGAGAAGAGAAGACAGAGGGGACCTCATTAATGCATATAAATATCTCAAAGGCAAGTACTAGGAGGATGGTACCAGACTTCAGGATCAAAAAAATGAATTAATCTATAATGTTTTTAAGCCTTACTAACAGAAAATCCTTTGGCAAAACAATCATGAGCAATTTTATCTGCTGATTACTAAATTTTGCACAGATTGTCCCAAAATTTCAGATGATGGGAGACCAATCACAGAAGAATGTGGAATTACAACAAACATCAAATAAGGATGCAAGCCTTCCTGTGGAAAAATACCAAACCCAACCATAAAATCCATTACGGATGCGCTAATGACCAACTTGGTGTTGTGTGCACTCATGCCAGAATTATATTTTCTGTATATCATATTTCAAACTCCAGGTTATATTCAATTGCTCTGCATAGAACAAATTAATTTACAGATGGATAGTATTATTTCATAAGCTATAATTATATCTGTGGCATAGGCATCTGATGCTCCTCGAGTACATTCTGTATACTATATATCAAGCTTTTATATACACACATACACACGTATATGTATTTACTTGAAGAATACTTCATAATACACCAAATAAATCTGTAAAGAAAGGTTGCAGCCTGAATTAGAGAACAAATTGAGAGCAAATTGGACACTCTTTGGATTTTTAACAGAAATATAGTCTCAGATGAACTAAAAGCATGGAACTTATCATTAATTGATTAGCTCTGTCATGTGAAAACCAAATTATAATTTATTAAACTTTTCTCACATAGATTATAACAACTCGTTCACATGCTCCTGTGTGCATTCATATGCCAGATGTAACACTTTTGAGTATCAAATTTCATACATTTGAAGTATTTGGTTATGTTTAATACGTTATTTAATAAAGAAGATTCAAGCCCCATTCATTTTTATTTGTGGAAAAAATTCTAATGGCGTTATATGAAACAATTACAGATTAATTCATGTTCAAATTCCTCTTTGCAGCTTGGCTCGTGTGTATTTTACTTGCTTACAGATTCAGTCCTTGTGACTACGTTTTTTTCATCAATAAGGGGAAAGTGTTTCTTAGTCTAGCTCTTCTGTTCTTTGAATACTTTTACAATCTTCATTATATATAACCTACTGATCTTTTAAAAGCCAAATATTTAATTTCAATATTTTATTATCAAATATATATCTTTATAACACAGAAGACCTAAACCAACAGAAAACAAAAAATCGGGAGAAAAAAGGCAGCCTGCTGTTTTGTCAGATCCGTTTATCAGTGGTTTCATTTAAAAATAACCTTTCCCTAAGGAATGAAAATTGTATTTTGTACAAAAATTAACATTCAAGGAATATCCACCAATTGCTTTTCCTACTATTAAATTCAAAATACCACGGGAGCGCTGTGACCAGCAAAACAATTTGATCCAATGGCACATCAAATTATTTTCTGTAAATAATTAAAATTCTTACCCTTTAAATTCTCTTCATTGCTACGGCATTAAGGAAGTACTGTGCCAATCTCCATATTCATGAAGACTGTATCAGGAGTAGAGCTTTCGTAAAACTCTTTTTTTGCCATCGCCTATGAGGATTAAGAAGTCAATTTCTACTTTGAAGCAGCCCATAATATCAACGTAAATACCCCATGATCAACTTTCAAAAAAAATCACTTTCATACTTTTTCATGATGGTCAGTAAAAGAGAAGACAAGAAAACCAATGAACCCCACCTTGCAGCTATGTGTAAAACTAGATATCACCCTCAAATCTCTCAGTAATACTATTTTTCTTATCTTTCTTAGTCATCTATATAATTTACACCAAAGAATGCCTACCCTAGCTCAAAATAACTGCTTCTTCATGCTCTGGCTTCCGTAAAACCTGGTTAGAATGAGAAACCAGAGTGTGTCCTGAATGAGCATAAGCTGAACAGTGCTCACCCCACCTGCCTCTCCTATTTGTTGAGAAAGTAATTACACAAAGGGCTCTGAACCGCCTACAAATGGTCACAATTCATTCACTTTCCATTTACAAATATGTATTGTCACATATTTTTATTTCTTTTCAGGTAACAGACCGATCTCTGCATCTTCTACATCACCTTAGAGCATGTTGCCAAAACCAGGATTATTGGCAAGGAAGTTAGGTAGATATTTCACTGAGCCTTTGTGAAGAGTTATGGGAAAAGGTTCAGTTTGAATTCCTAAGGGTATTCGTCTCCTAGAACACTTGCCATAGGATTTATAAAGAAAGACGAAAATCTTCACTCATTCAACCGCATGCATTAAACATTTACCTTCTAAAGAGAGAAGAGCAGCTTGGCTGAGGGTTATAGCCAAGAGCTGAGACTTCCCAAGTCCCTGGTGACTAGCCATTGAGTCACTAGCGAACCTTCACATCTTCAACATGCAAATTCCCAAATAAGATGAATATTCATAAGATGCTAACAAGTCACTTGCAGGAAACCAGGTACCAGTGGGAGAGGGACAGAGACTGAAGTTGTCTGTACTGACAGATGTAGACAAGTATATGCTTGGTGCCATGCGGCTTCCAGGTTCGAGCCAAATGCCCCTTCGCAAGCTTGGGGCACAGGCAAAATAAGTACAGGAAAGCCTGTATCTGACCACACTGATGTACTATAAATACACTAAAACTAAGGCAAATGCACAGTATGTGCATATCGGAATATAATGATGCCAGTCAGATCTGCTCCCTCATGACCCAATGCAGCGATAACAGCTAATTGCAGGAGAAGTCAGGCTACTGAGCTGTGCAACAAGTTGATCTTACACATCTGCAATGCACTAAACATAATTATCTGCTCATTTTCCTAAATGAACAAATGAATTTAACTCATTAAAGCACAAAATGCCTTCTGCATATCAGCTTGCTAAGCCCAATTCTCCCATATCTAAAAAGCAGCAGTACTTTGTTCTAATTATGTTTTAACTACCAGTGATACATTTTCCAAAATAACTTTTTATAAATGTTAAGCATAAAGAAATGACTTCGCAACATTTGTGGAACCTGATTTTGTCTTCAATTCCAATGAAATCAGAATTTAAACAAATAAACATCCCCTTTCAGAATGTGCAGTAACGACCTCAATTCCACAAACATCATGGTCTGTTTCTTTATTCATATGAATAAGTCTATCAAATGCCATGAAACTGCTCACATAAATATACTACAGATCAAATCTGAATGATTTTTGCTCATTATTAACATTACACGTACATATTACAATTAAATGGCACTCATACAGTGATTTACAAGCAGCAGCTGCAGTTAAGGCTTACAGGAACTAAAATGCCTGAAGTCTAAACTGCAAATGCTCCCCCATATATTCTGATCCCCTATAGAAGTCAGAGAGCAAAGTGAGCAGACCAGTTGATCTGCCAGTGACATGACCCTGTCATGCTGTGTAGTCACAATTACACCTCAACTAGCAGCAGATCCATAAGAGAGATGTTCAAAGTTAATCAGGATTGATCCGCTAGTGACCTATTCAAAACAGAGCTCAGCATCTACACAGTAGGGCACAATGTCACATATAAATCAGGTGTAATAGGCTACAACTGATGGATTTACAGAGGTAAATGTGTCATAAACAAAAAATAGAGTCTCCTAATCTATATATCAAAGCAACTTTTGGTACGTAGAAAAAGTCATTTAATTTACTTTATGTAAACTTCCCAAAGAAAGCTGATTAATTTTGTTTAACATATGTATTTTATTATCTGTCTGATTTAACAAAATATTTATGTGTTTGTAAGGTTACTTTGAAAAAATGGGAATTTAACATGCTTATGCCTTGTAGCTATTTTTCTAATCCATTTGGTTTTCTAGTTGTTTCCTCAAAGCATGCTGACTTTAGATTGTTAATTAATCTGCAAAGCAATTATATACACAAGTTAAAATCCACTCTGAAAACGAACAAGTTACTCAGCATTCTGACTTTGAGAGAGTGTCAAGGGAATTTACTACTTAGGGACTTTGCCAACATCACAGCTAAAGTGATAGGTTATACTTTCCTATAGGGGAGATTGTGAATCTGTTAGGAGAGGCTCTCAAGAACAATGGGGTCTTTGCAACAGAACATGTCTTGATGAAACAAGACATCAAGGAAAGAAAATGATCCTGCTACGTGATTCGATTGTGGAATCAACTGTTCTAGCCCTGCCAGGTTGATCCTTCAGCCCTTTGCCCCTCAAGTAGACACACAGGGGAGCCCAAAGAATAAGAATCGAATTTGAATATATCACTTTAACCTTGCAGGTGAAAATCTGAGGATTTTTTCACCTTGGGACTAATCCTTAGGGCAATGGACCACATCCACAGAACTCTTGCTTGAATGCAGTGTGTAAAGAAAAAGGTATTTACCTCTCTAAAACAGCAGGTATCTAAACTAGTTTGCAGGTCCTAGAAAAAGAAATTATACATCTAAACTCAGAAATAAGTCTCAGAAAGAAATCAAATAATTAGCTTAAACATCAAGAGAATTTGCTCACCTTCCTGTTAAGTTGAAAACCTCACCTGTTACAGCAGTACAAACTCATCAGACCTGCCTCTACACTTGGTTATATTTGCAAACTTCTCTTTCCTCCATAGAAAACTGGAAAGATAAACCTTTTAAAAAGAAAATCTGGATGTCATGAGTTCATACTGCATGAGTGTGCATTAGCAGCACCATCATGGCAATCTTTGCTCTGAATGCATTCTTGCATTCTGCCCTCCCTGTATCCTGCACATTATTTCACGAAGACTGCTGCAATGGGAATGCTGTAAGGCCACAAGTACTAAAAGCTGCTGTGTCAATAGATCGGATGTGACTTCTCGCTTTTCAAAGGCTAAACCTGAGGAAAAACAGTCTTTAAATCCCCAGAAAAGACTGAGCTTCAAATATAACTCCAAGCAAAGGAAACCAATGGAAACACTTCTGAAGAGAGCGGTACTGCTGTCATGGACTACTGAAAGTTCATGCATTTATTTTCACCTGATTTAAATATCTGTAGTTTTAGTCACAGTGGTCTCTGAAGGGCAGAAATATAGAGATAGGCTGGGTTTCAGGGGTGCTTTTTATTTGGATGGGATTTTTGTTTTTCCTTTGCAGGTTATCAAAAGGTTTCTTCCTTTCCCTCTTCTGCCCAGCCCCTCACACAAGCAATTCCATATTTATGGGACTGAGAAAAGGTGAGACCATGCCCTCACCAGGAGCTGGGTCCATTGAGCCTGGGCCTCCCCCTTAGCACAGCAGCTAACCCCTGAAAGCATGGTATCGACCATAAATTCCCCCTGGGAAGGAGGGGGTCTCAGCTTTTCCATCAGACCCCAGCCCAGGTCTCTCTCAACTTCTTCACATTTTAAAGCCTTCAGGTTTCTACTCCAGTTTGGGTGTTGGGTTTTTTTCCACTAATAATACACACTGTTTATTCCTCAAACAGCCAATGAAGCTCCTTTGGTGATTTTCACTTTGATTAATCTCACCCGCTCTTTTCAACATAATCCATTAGGTTTGCATAACTCCTTTTTCTGAGCTGCGTAGACCTGGCTTTATTCTGAAAATTGCCTTTTTAAGCGAACTTTCAATTACCATTTTGTTTTCTGGTTTGCAAAGTGATTGCTGTTGGCAACCTCAGGAGATGCAGCAAAGCAAAGCAGTTAAACAAAAATGCAGGGTTTCCACACTTGATTATCTACTGTTACCAGCTCCCCCAAAAGAGCGTCTTTCATGCTGATCTTACATCTGCTTGAAGTTGAATTATCTATTTCTTCTGTTTCTCAGACATTAAAGTCAAAACATCCTGCCTGCTGCTTTCTCTGATGTGTCCAATGAAAATCTGACATGAAAAATTAAAAAGAAAAAGAAATGCCCCACTGCTGTACTTTGATGCTTGGTTTATCTATTCCATAGGAAATTGAAACCTTCTTTTACTAACGTTCAAAAGCAATTGTTTCTTGTTTTCTCTACAATGATTTACTGAAAAGGAGCTGGAGTTTGCAGGAAAATGATCAAATTACTGTGAAACTAAGTTTTTTCTTTTATCTAGTGGACTACATTGGGTATAGCTTTCAATATCACTTCATGCTGACTGTATCTCTGGGGTTCATTTTGGTACCACTTACTCTTCATCTCAGTCCATTTTTTTCTTTGGTGGGTTAAGATAAAACCAGCAATTCATCATTACTTCCTATTCTTAATTAGTTACCTGTAATGTCTCAAACCTTCTCACTGCAACTAGGATGGACTGAACACTTTCTTGTCTACATCTGAAAGAGCCCAAACACTGTCAAGAAGGCAGATAAAAGCTTCTGAGCAGAAAGAACAGAGCACTGCATGATTCTTACACTAAAGCTGTTATTCAATATGGAGAAATTACAGGCAGCCTCCCAGAGAGGTACCCCTGATCCATCTTTCCCCCTCCAGGGTTTTGCCTCATCTGGTCTGGGCCCTTTTTCTCCAAATCCCATGCCAGTTCCTGTCATTAGGCCACTGATATTTCACTGGTTTACTTTTTTGGCAGTTATTGATAATCAATCTCTGCTGTCCTAGGAGGCAGAATTTTCCCTAGTTCCTTCTCTTTATTTGCTCGCTCTTTACAATTTCTTCAACACTGAATTATATATTTACATCCTTGACAAAGTATCTGGGTCTCTCTGATAGACATCCTATTAATCAATGAGTCACTCTTCGGCAGCTGTGACATCTTTGGAACTATCCTTGACCTTCCTAAACATGGCAAACTCCTCCTTTAATGGCTGGATGTGATAAAGTTCCTGAAAGTATAGTGTAATATCCCAGTCCCAACCTCCCTTTTTTGTTTCTTTACTGTTATTTCTAAACGGTGGCAGTACATGCATTATTTATACCCTACTGTATAATTTTTAGTCTCTCCTGGTCTATCCCTGGCAGTGTTCAAGGCCAGATGAACAGACGTAGGCAACATGGTCCAGTGTGAATTGCCCCTGCCCATGGCAGGGGAGATGGAACTGAATGATCTTAAGATCCTTTCCAAACCAAAGCATTCTGTGATTCCGAGACTTAATACTTATTCATATAGTCTGTCATATCTGATAGTTTGTCATACACATATTAAGTTATACTTTCATAGTAACATTGTGTGGATATCATTATACAACATAGTTATTGCATATTCCTTTGTGGTGAAAACAAATTTTTAGGAACTGGGACTGCTTAATCTAGGGTTGAAAAGACTGAGGGAGACATCACAAGGTTCTTGAGTGTGTTAAATCATACTGTAAGGAAAACCAGGATAACTGACTATCCATATTTATAATGAACAAGAAATAGGACAGCATTTTTGTTGATAACACGGAAAACTTGCGGGTTTAACACGGAAAACTTGTGGGTTTAATCACCTTTGCACAGAACATGCCTAGTCTATTATTAAGGTAAACGTTTCTCAAAAACATGTTTATCAGTGATGAACATGGAAAGCAACCAATAAAAAGAGAGGAAGTTTGACTGCACAGGAAATCTGGAAGGAAAGAAAGAGATTAATCTACAGTGGAATTTTTTTCCTTCTTTCTTTAGCTTGAGAGGTTCAATTCTTTGTAGAATACAGCAACTGGTTTTCATAAGGAAGTTAGATCATATTGGGTAATAAAGACAGGAATAAACTGCAAAGTTATAAAAATAAACCTGCATTAGTAGTTGTGAAGGTCTGTATAATCATTGTGAATAAAGCAGCTATGTTAAATGCTTAATTAGCCACAAAGACCTGATTTCATAATGCTCTGTAGACAAAGTTCCTCTTCCGATTTCACTTTTATTTATGTGTAATTGTGCTACAATGTGAAGACAGGGTCAGAGTGAACATTTATATTTACATGCTTTATTCATTCATTTCTAGGCTAGTAGATCAATCTTTTGCATTCAGTAATGGTCACGTTGATGGAGATCCTGCAGTGACCACTTGTAAAGTCATCACATGAGGCTGACATTATTGTGTGTGGATGCTGTGTGAAATTGCTCTGACTCATTTTCTAACCTTTATGGATAACATTGTGCTTTAATTCCTTCAGGAAACTCCTTGGAAACTCCTTTTCCCAGGACACAGCCTTGGATGGGCTCGCCACCCACCAGCCAAAAAACTGGCCCAATTGATCACAGTTTGGTCTTCAAAGAAGCAGGGAGCTGCATATGGATATCCCACTGCCAAGTGAACTGCTTGCCCTGCATTCTTGTACTCCACACTGCATTCCAACAGAAAAAGGGCTTGGAAGCTCACAGCAGCAACACTGCTCCCAGACTAGAGCACAGAATTCAGGAGAGCAAAAAAAAAAATAAACAAGCTTAATAGAGTTCAGGTTTTATAAATGTATAAGTGAGAGCAAGTATTGACTTTTTTCTCTTTAGTTAAAGAGGCTTTATAATGGCTGGTTAAGTCGGTAAGGCCATGACAAATTCCAATCTCCGTAAAACTAAGGCAGGGAAAAAAACAGAAGACCTTCCACAAAAGAAAAAACAACTTGCACACCGTTCAATACTGAAACCTATTACAAGAGACCATGATTTTCAGGCTGTTTTTTTCTTGAAGAGCTGTCTCAAAGCACCCGTGAGCACACTGAAAGCAGTCCTGCCTCCCTTCGTCAGCAGTTCTCTCCTTCTGGTTAAGCAGCCAACAGACCACCCTTTCATCTATATGCACAGTTGAGCTATAAGCTTGATTTAGATATTTTTAGTAAGCTTGGAAATAATAGTTTCACAAGAAAGATTTTTAATACTTCTTTAGAAATTTAACTGAATATTTATGAAAATAACTTTTTTCCCCATTATAATTCACTATGTTTTCATTCTTATTCATGAAAGCTTTTCAAAGGCATTACTATCTCTTCATCTACAGCATTTTTCAGAGTTCACCACAGGATCTGTGTATCCATTCAGTCTTGTATGTACTTCCTCACAAAATACTTTTATCTGGATTTCCATGAAGGTGTTCGTATTAGTAGAGTTAGACGTACGTAATGATGAGACAAAGAGGGCATCAATATCTGAAACACCTTCAGAAGTTATTTTCTTTCAAGATTTTTGGCAAATAAGTGAAGGACACAAAATCTTCATTTCTCAAAGACAAAAAATATTTCAGCAAACTATTTTTCTCATTTTTTTCCCTTAAAAAGAAAAAATCAAGAATAAAGAATACTATTTTCAGTCATCTCCTATCAACTGTTATAGGGTTCGGTTTAATAAGTATTAAATCTCTTTCTCAAGACATACTGAAGCCAAAAATACACCAAAAGTATGCCTTCACTCACATTCAATACCTGAGAAAACTTGCATCCTTAATGGTTAGGCTACTGCTTGAGCATTAAAGTAATGAGGTAATTTGATCAAGGAAAGATGATCACAAGGCTTATGGGGTTATGCTTTAGTTCAAATGAGAACTATCAGAGAGAGCTTTTGCAAAGCTAAAAGCAGAGACAGCATTAGAAGAGACATTTCTCTTTCAATAATCTTCCTTCTTACAGGAACACTCTCACATGTGCTCTCTTCTCTAATCCATTGAACCTTGTGTTCTTTCAACAGCAAAAATATCAGAACACAAGAATCTCAGCTGGGAGTGAGCTCTAGGAGGGCATGCACCCATGTACTCCAATTAGGCAAAATCACAGTGATGAGGATGTTCCCCTGGTAAATGTGCTTTTGGATAAGTGTGATAAGAAATGTTCTAAAACAGATGCTAGCTTTCATCTACTTTTACTTGTTTTGTGGCCAAACAGGTGCTCTCAGAAGAGGACCCTGGTCTTGCTCTTTAGACAAGTGCTCTCCTGAGGCACTGAGTGCAATGATGAAGTTTGGATGAAGGGCAGGATTTAAACCACCCCTTTACAGTTACCATTTCCCAAACAGCTAACATCTGACTTCAGGCAGCTCCCACATCACCACACAGCTTGTTTTGAATCTCATTATGAAGTTCCAAACCCAGGCACTGAAGGCAGCCTACTGGGTTATGCATTAGACACCAGTACAATGAGTTTTCCATGCTACCTTCTCTTAGAGCCAACGTTTTAACTTCTTCAAACCAACCTTTTGTTGCCTTCAGAAGAGAAGAAAATTAATGTGCTAGCAGACTTCTAAAGGGCTAATCCATGAGCAAGAGGCTTATCCTGTTGTGAATAACTAGCAGCAAAAGCTTGAGAAATTGTCAGCTGTTGTCTCCAACTCCACAGGGAGTTGCAAATCGCCATCATATACAGCTGATAGATGCCTCTGCAGGAGTTACCTATCATGAAGCCTACATTAAAAACTCATTTGTATCCTTAACACTAGATGTCTTGCTGATTTGAGTGTCCTTAAATGAAGGATTAATTGCCTCTCCCTTGAATTTTTTCCATCAATCTGATTACATCAGATTCCCTGGTCTATAACACAAAACTTCATTACAGCCCGACCCCTGCATGCAACTCTATTATCATAACAGCAATGCCAACTTTGATTTCTGTGAAGCACCGTTATTCAAGGTGATTTCAGATCTTTAACTTCATCCTTCATGTTTGCTTACCACTGGTGTTTAGAGTCCGGCAAACAGGGTTTATCATTCAGGATAGAAAGTGCGTGAGCAGAAGACAACCTCACATGGCATAAAGCTGAAGGTAATCTAAAGAAAGCGGGTCAGTATTTTTCTTGTGCCTGGTGAGTGGCTGCTCATGTAGTAAGTGTAAGAACTGGGCTGTTACCCAGATCACAACAGAAAAGGGGAGTGTTGTGTAAGAGATGCGTCTTAGAGACCCAGCACCCGCCTTCTTACCTGCAGAGTGCACTAAATTGCTCTGTAAATAAAGTGTTAAATATATCCTGAGCCAGAAACACGAGGTCAGAGCCTGCACCATGAGTTTCCATTTCTTTTTCTACTTACATATAACAGAAAACCACAGGTTTTACTGATTAAACACCACTGCTATTTGGTCTTTTCAGAAAAAAAAGCCTCTTCAACTCTGTCGTAACAGCACTCAGCTCAGAGTCTTTGCTAAATACTCAGCTTGTGTGCTCTCTAAAATGTAAAGTATAGTGTTGAAGGCTGTCATTACAAGCCAGTGCTGGATTAACTACACACTGGTACTAGAAGTGTGTTGCTCTGAGATTCTCGGTCAGCAAACTGTATGCATGCACCACTGGATCTCACGTCCCCCAGTGCCACCACTGTTAGGATTAAGGCCTGTGATGCTTTACCCATACGATAACCTGTAAAAGGAAATATAGTGAATAAAGTAATGGAAATGTAGAGATGTGGAAAACAGGAATTTCTGATGGAATATCATCAGATGTCCACTTCTTATAACTCTGATTCCATTCAAAAATAACATGTCAGTTCAGGAGGAAATGCAAGACACAAAGCAGATCTTCCTTTTACTTTCCTGGTGTATGAAAACACTTTTATTTTTGTGGACATACTTAAAAACACAATCATTCTAGACCAGAGAATTTTCCCAATGACAGTTAAGCCAAAAATACCACATTCCTATGAAAGGTTTAAACTGTCAAAAATCAGTGGATTCAATAAAGTATTTCCAACGAAAACTCTCCAAAAAGAGTGGTTTCAGTACCAGAATCTTGCATTAACCCAGCCTGTGGTTCAAAACCAAGTCATAAAGGCCATAAAGATGCAGAGGAGGAAAAGCATATCTCATTTTAGAAGCACAGATTGTACAATTCAACCACGTGCCCTGCCTGACACTGCAAACTAGGCAGTGGAGGGGATATGAAAGGGACTGATTGTCAGCAGAGCAAACGCTGTCCAGCTAAAAGGCATCTCCCCTACAATGCTGCCTTAGGGCAACACACTGCTCAATCATTTCTTAGGCTCCATGTGAGTGCTGTTAAGAAGAATAGTAGGACCAACTGCTGAGAACTGCATGAAGAGAGCGATGGAAAACATACTGCTGCTCCTTCCTGCGTTACACAGCCATGCAGGAGGTGCAAAATTAGACACAGCTCAAGCGTTCCCCCTAAGGCACATGCTTCAGTTCTCCATGCATCCCAGGATCATGGTGCCTGGTCACCCCGGACATCCAAAGACTGATTGCAATTATTTTAAGTTCTGTACTAAAGACAAACAAAATCTCATCAGAACACACCACTAAAAGCAGGCTGCTTCTGAACATTCACATTACTTCTGAAATGTCAGATTTTTTTTCTGCTCTCTTTTCATTTTGGGCCTTTTTTTAAGTAGCACAACTGAAAATGGCTGAATCGACCAGGTTGGATGGAGCTTCAAACAACCTGGTCTAGTGGAAGGTGTCCCTGCCCATGGCAGAGGGCTTGGAACTGGATGAGCTTCAAGGTCCCTTCCAACTCAAACTACTCTATGATTTATGAACGTGGTGAGAAAAAAGAAGGGTAAAATAAAAGCAAAATCAACACACTTTTTCCAAAACTTTAAAAATAAATGACTCGTTCACAAATTCAATGAAAAATGCTTGTGATTTTTCACTTTCTTTAATGAAAACACAATTTAAAAGGTTAAACTGATGCAGAGCTAGTATGCTTTAGGTGCTGAGAAAACTACTCCCTGTACACATTCCTCCTACCCACACCTTGACAGAACTGTGCTAAAAATACTTTGCATTTTCAAAAAGGCCTTCTGTTTTTCTAAAGATCTTCACACACACCCCCAAGTCCCAACTCTGTTTGAAATGGTTCAGTTCTATTTTTGGAAATACAGGATTTCAAATTGCCCTACAGTACTATGTTTATCTAGATGCTAACAATCATCCATACAAACACCTTGCTGAGAAGTGGCTATAAAGCACTTGACATCAGACAACACGACCAGGATAGCCAATACAAAGATAAATGAATATTCTGCCTTGGAAACAGTTATTAACCTATGAGAGTACTGAAAGGGAGGTATGTACATAAGGCTGATAAGTACCTGCTGCTGTTAAATGTAGCAAGAGCTTCTGAGCATGAGCAAAAAGGGTACAATTTTCCAGACCAAGTTACGTTATTTAAGATACTGATATCGGAGAAATGTCTACACCTTTCTGCACATCCATACTATTAGGAAAAGTGCAAAAGGAATGGCTCCTTTACAAGAAACAGCAAAGGAAGTTAGGGCTTTTCAGCCTGAGGTAAAGATGTTCGAGGGAGATATAGTGAAAGGATGCAAAATCTGGAATCTTACAGAGATGGAGGATAAGTGCTCTTCCTACATGATCCCTTCAGTTTAAAAATTAGGGGCATCAAATTAAACTAACAGCAGACAGTTTCAGAACAAATAGAGGTGGTTCTTTATAAAGCCCAGAGCCAGTCTAGCAACCCCCACATGATTTTGTTCACATTAAAACTCGCACACTGGCTCAAGAAAAGGATGGACAGGTCCAAGGAAGAGACCTAGCTGGAGGTTGTTGAACATGCAGACAAATATCTGCAGGGACAAGTCGGAGAAAGCTGCCAAGTCTTCAAAGCTTGAAGACAGTTCTGTGCACCCACCCTGTTCTCCAAAGGGCACACTTAGGTGGCAGATGCACAGCCATCATGCCTAATAGCACACTCGAATACTTCTATTTTCACTCCTAGATACTTGTAAAGATGATTAATACTACTGCATGTCCCACCTATCTTCCTGCGGCTTGGCAGTAGGGCTGTTTAAGCATTTAGAGGTCTTTCTGGTCTTTTGCTGAGTAATCAGCTTTATATTAATACAGCATTCACACTGAAATACAGCAGGACCAGGGGTTCAACTACTTTGGAAAACTGCATCCTGAATTCCCTAAATTCTGATAAGAAATACAACCTTAATGATTGTTGTCATGGTTTTATCAGGGTACTTAATGTACAGAGCTCTTAAAACCAAACACCCAGAATTATTACTCACAGTCACCGCTGCATATTGTGATCTAGGTAACTGTAAGAAAAGGACATTTTCTCTTGAAACATTTGCCTTTCCCAAAAAATTCCTCTTATTCCTCTGGGGAACCTAAAGCGATTCGAAACTGTTCTGCTTCATTTTTATAAATGCTGGGAGCCAGACATCGTGTGACAGCAGACCTACACTTTATCTCAGCTGATTAACCAATGCATTTATTTATCACCTCCTTTAAGTTATCTAGGATTTCTCTGAAGCACAGAAAATTGCTGCCCTAAGGCAGATTAGATCTTCACAGCTATGAGAAGTGATATAAAAACACACAGCTCTCCAGGCAGAAAAACAACCCCAAGATTAAAGCCACAAAACAACATACAACCACGCACCTTGTCACCCACCTTCCCAGCCACAGGAGCACAGCAGCCCTGGGCCTCAGCAACTGTACCTTTCCCCAAGCTGGACAGACACTACTCTCCTCCCAGAACGCTCTCAAAATGATTAATGCTAATTAACTATATTAATATTGAATTTTATCAATTTTGACCTATAATATATTAATGCTAATAGTTTTTTGTGACGTTTAAAGAGTTAAGTGAAAAGAGGTAATTCTGAATAATCAAGCTTGAACAACTTCTGTAACTAATAAAATATCAAAGTACAAATAACAGAAAGGAAAAAAAGTATTTTCACGCAAAACTGAGGAGGCTTTACAACTTTCCACAAGTTGGTTTTGTTCTTTTGTTGATTCATTGATCCCCCACTGCCCATTGCATGGGACTTATTGTACATGTTGTATGACACCTTTTTCCACAATAAAAAACTTAATGGCTGTATTTAAAATGGAGTTTTTTATAGAAATATAAAAATAGGTAATCAACTAGAGCAAGCATAATTGAGTTTAACTCAACTACTATATTTAAAGGGAAAGTGAATGACATTTCACATTTAAGCTTTTCATTATCAGAGCTACACTGGTTTAAAACATTTGAGGTTCTGCCTCACTCAAAAAATAGTTTCTGTTAAATATCATTAGCCTTGATTCCCTTCTCAAAGGAGCATAGAAGGCCTTGTCCAGTTAAATATTCCCACTCATGCCATGAGCATCTCCAGAGCTCTGGCTCTGCAGCTAGAGGACTTACAAGTTCAACTACTGCTCAGCACAGCAGCAGCCATCTCACCTGGTCCTACATCTACTATAATAATAGCAGTGTTTTCTAGGGAGAGGAAAACTGGTAACATGCGGTTAAGCCAGAGGCTATGCACAGAATCTCGTTTTTAAGTTCAAACAACATTATGCATACATTTTTGCAAACTACCCTCCAGATAAAGAAAAAGCTTAAGAAGTTCATGTTTCCTAAATGCTGATGAACAGTTCCCTAAAGCTGTTTCCCTGCACATGATGCGCATCGGGAGTGGTAATGCATGCCAATGACTAAACCACTGCTGGAAGAGAAATACTCCAAGTCCAGCTCCTGACATAAGACCTTGTTATTTTAGGTGCAGTCAGGTTACAAGAGTTAGAAATTTAGATTAAAACAAAACAGTTATCATGAAGGTAAACTTGAGAAGGCAAAAAAAAATACAAATGCATAGGAAAAAAACATAACCAAATTGTTGGTGCTGCAATTACACTTTTAACAGCAGCATTCTGAATCCAGTTACTTCTCTAATAAATGTTGCCAATGGGAGAGAAACGTTTTTACACGTAAAACTAGGGCAAATCCTAGGAAAGCAGTCAAACAGCTTTATTATTTGGTCCTATTTCGATTTCACTGCCTATCAATCTCAAAGCTAAGTTGCACGAGAAGTTATTAAAACAAAAAACAGATGAGACAACAGGACAAAAGAGATGTGGAGAGTTTATAAACAGCACAAGAAACTAAATGTAGGCATTTACAGGGTCTCTGAAAAACGATGGAACCTTGGGAAAATACATAAAGATAGCTGTCTGAGCTTGTAAAGTGTAGGTGATAGAGGCTGAAATTACAGACAGGATAGAGAAATCATCCACTGTGATACTGAAGGAAATGCTGTTTAAAAAGATTTTAGCCAGACACGTGTGGTGTAAGCCAATGACCAAGTTTTTAGCCACTAAAACTGGTTAAAATGAGGTCTTGTTATAATTAATTCTCTTTATAGGAGAATTCATGTTCTGTTTAGTACTACTATGGATGCAGGTTTGAATGTATTTTGTCATATCTTGTTACTTATCCTTTTGGGCAGCTGACGCTAGCTCCTGCACTCCCATTAAATATACAGCTTTCCCTTCAGAGAAGGGTTTCTAACATTCTGTAAAATGCCTGCATTAACTTTAACAGAGAGAATGTGCAAATATATAGTGCTTGAAGCCTTCATTGCAGAGTTGAACTCTGTTATGTTACAGACCATCTATCAGAAGAAAGGTTCTGTCCTGCAGAGCTTGCACTGGCATGAAGTGATAGATTAGTGAACACAGGCAAGAGACAGCTGGGTTAGTACTGCTGGCCATGAAAACCAAAAGTCTCACCCCTGCAGAGCAGCCTACAGTGACTTTATGCAGACAATGAAATCCAACCATTTTTCATCACAGGTATGAAAAGGTATTAGTCTAATACCCCAAGGTGGCCAGCACAAAGGCAGCAGTTCAGTCAGCCTCAACTCAGCTTACTGGCAGCACATTGCCTTAACTTTATGCTTTAAACTGGCTTCACGGTGACTGCAAAACACAATTAAAAGTCATGCTACAAAAGCCCTTTTTGTTGTTTTTCACAGCTGCCCCTAAGACAGACAGTATACAGTGATGACTTCTCACATCAACACTGACCCAGCAGAAAACCAACACTAGGCAAAAGGGGGAAAGACAGCTACCTAGACAGTACTGAGACTTGAAAGAGCCAAACCAAGAGCATCCTGCTTGCCAAAAGGTGAAAAGGGAGCAAACAAAAGGCTGCTCTAGAGCTCAGCCTCCATCTCAACCACTTCCTCATGTAGAAGAGACAGAGAAGGGAGAAAGGTTCTCAGACAAAGCAAAAGACTCACTGATACTACCCATGAGGGTATGTATGTTGAGAAACACAGTAAAGGAAAAAAGTTGGCTTTTATTTAGCATGAGAAACTTTCATTTCAATTCTTTGTGTAAAACGTTTAGATACCAAAGTAAGATATGACTGAGTAAAGCGGTAGATGTGAATATTGCAAGATGACTGAAAAGCACAGCTATGGCAAATATATTGCTAAGGTGGGTTTGTGTCCTGTCATCCCTTTTCCGCTCTTCCTTCTACTCAAATATGGGATTTTCTTTTGATTTGAGCAACATGCACAAGAGATTTGGTAAAAATCTGTCATAAACCTGAGGGGGAAAAAAATCTGTGTCCTTTAAGCACAAGGGTAGCAGGAGATGAGCAACTGAGATGATTGAGGGTTCTTGAACAGGCACTCAGACCGTCTTTCATTCTACAAAGTAAATTGAAAGTTGTGTGCTACATTTTGGAGGGGGGAGAGAGTGACAACCATTAAAAAAATTCTTTAAACAGTCATCTCTTTTTCAACTCCTATGGCTATATAATTGCTGGAGCCCCAAAATCTTGTGTTGAAGTCAGAATCCAGCCCAGAACAGGCCAATAAGTACAACGGAGAAGGGGTTGTGTCTGTCTTCCCTCTCTCCTACTGGTTTTAACATTGAGTTTCCTCTGCTGGAAACTGCCCTGAGCTCTGCAAGGAGACTCCCACCACTCTGCTTATGATTGGGAATTAAGAACTGCAGCAGGTAATTACTGAAAACATACTGTATTTTCATGGTTTAAGAAAGCAGAGGCTGCAGCAAAATCATGCCTTTTTAAACTCAATTGTTATTTGTTTCCACAACAAGCAGTATGTTGTTGGCAACGTGCAAAGCATTGCTGTCTCAAGATATACAATTTTAACTATGGGCAACCTCTAGAAAACAAGGCTGATAAATGTGTCACAACTTAGTACTGTGTAAAAATGACTACATGTAATACTGTGGCACATTTTGTTACTGCATCAACTATTTTGTTCATTTCTGCATTTTCATATTTATTAAGTACAAAGGGAAGTACATAAGAGCTCCCTTATTAGAGGTATGTTCTTGTGATGAAAGCTATTTACATGCTGCCTTGGAGCTGCTACAAGGATCAACCAAGGAACTTCTGTATAACCTGTAGCAATTCTGTGGCAACTATTGCTGCTTGATTTAGTTTGTGGAATATTTGCCTACCACTGATCTCGGCAGAGCTTCTCTCTGAGAATACACTTGCTTCGTTGATGGACTATTACTAACATGGTCCCTGCCATGTTCACAAATAAATTGGCTTAGGCTGCATCATGTATCCTGATCTACATGTCCTCTCTACATGTCTCTACCACCTCTACATGTCAACATATTTGAACAACCCCTGAGCTGGAAGAAAACTAAACAACCAAATTAACAGGCTTATAAACCAGACATAAGCACCTCCAAGATGTATTAACAAATTCGAGTTTGGTATAGTAGTAACAGAGATACCCACGCTTCGGTTATGTACAACAACTGAGAACATGACACAAGGCACTTCCCATTAGACTATCTGACAGGGAATACCTATTTTCTTAAAATTGTATGCTACATATAATGGGATCAGTCTCTTCACTGGTCTTTAAACACTGGAATGCTAAACAGAATGGATAATGAATAAAAATAGCAATATCTCTTTATGAACACGGAGGGTTACGGTTGTGGAACACCTTTATTAATAATTAAATCTTGATCAAGTCAAGATGAAATTATTAAAATGCTTGACATTCAAGCTCCATAAACACTATTGCATGGCAATTGCCTGGAACAAGTAGCCTGAGTACTGCTACTCTCACCTTGCTTCTCCTTTGGGCAGTTAAATAATGTCAAGCTAAAAACCCAGAGGAAGCACAAACTAAAGGAAAACTGTTAATAGTAGTGGGTCAGCCATACTGAGCATCTCCAAATTAACTAAGGAGAGAAAGCAGAGAACAAAGCAGATTCTGACCATGGCTACAGAGTCAAGCTCATTGATGAGCTTGTTTCAGAGCCTGGGCTGGCAAGAACAATTGTTTTCTGCTGGGGTCTGTGAAACACAGAGTTCAAAGTTCACATCTCCCTAAGCCTGGAGAGCTGGACACTGACCCGGTCATGTTGTGAGTTGAGCGACCCAGGAACAAAGTGCATCTGTGATCAGCAGGGACATCAAGCAACATGTGGATCACATACTGGAGACATAAGTGAAAGAAAATAGAAGGCAAAACTGAAGCCTGGGAACAGAAAGCAGGGCAGGTAATAGATCATCCTGGTGAATAATACATTAGCATAACAGAGAAGAAATAAACTTACAGAACACTGCTAGTCACTGTCAAACAAACATGCCCTACTAGAAAACCTGGAATTTTTGTTGCAACACAAAAAAACCCAACCCAACACCAAATAAGACAACATATAACAACTCTTGAATGGCTTAAAAAATTTCTGTAAGCTATTCACCAGACCTTTAAAATATGTTACCTGATATGTAAATACATAGTTGTCACTATAAGTTGAATTAAGTGATGTATGTTGAAGTCTGAGTATTTTTTTGGTTCCTCAGATAATAGGATTTACTCTATTTGTTCTAATATTTTACTATTTAAAACATGAATAAATTAGTGGTGCGGAAAAGAACTTGAGAATCCACTTTACATAACTGGCATTGCTCCAGCGAAGTCAATTAATACTGTATAAAAATCAGAACTCTAGAAGCTTTCTGCTATTAAATTCCCATATCCCGCCTACAAACTCACTGCATTCAAAAGGACTGGTATTTCAAGAATCTGAAGGTTCTACAGCGCTGAGGACCCAATTTTGTGTATACTGGTAGCATTCACAGTTTGGGAGAAACATTATCCTCAGAAGCTATTACAGAGGCATCTAGTGAGAACTGAGTAAATAATAGTTATTGCTCTAGATCTTGTGGTACTTCCAGTTAAGAGTTATAGCGTAGCTACATTGAAGGGTAAAACCCAACAGAAAAATAAAGCAAAATGAGTCCATTTTCCCAAGTAAAGTAGTCTCTAATTTACTCTCATGTTTTCATTCGGTGCTGAAAAACACTAAAAAAGGTCTTCTAAACCAGTATTGTGAACATCAACAACCATAGGATTTACACACTCATTTTGTCTCCACAGCACTTTGTGCACATCAAAGCAGTTAATGCTTGCAGTGCTTGCAAGCAAAGTTCATTACAGTCATCCACTTAGCCCCAGGAGAATAAAGGAGGGGTGGGGGGGTTCCACAGTCAACTGACTCACAACAGATTCCATTTACCACCCCAGAGGGGCTATGCAATGCTGCAACCTCATAGCCATGCTCCCCCTCACACCGCACTCAGTGGCACAGCCTCTTTCTAGCCCCCAGCAGGACATGGGCTACGCCAGAGGAAATCTGCTGCATCGACAGGTTCTTTTACTTAATACCAGGGAAAAATTGCCTTGCACATCCAATGCATCTGCACCAATAGAAATAATGATGCTGATGTAAGCAAAATGAGAGAAGAGTTTCTTCCCTGCTACCTGCAGATGGACTACTCATGGTCTATATGTGTGCTTGGGCTGCCTGGAAAATAAACCAAGGTGGGTTTGGGGGGGGTTGGGTTTTTTTCTTCAAGCATAGTCAGTGCCAACTGTTCAGTTCCCAGTCTGGGATCAGAGTTCACCCTCCACAGCTCTATGTTTATGGTAAGCTGCTGGCTCTTGCCTCTGTTCTTGTTAAGGCAGCAAAGCCCTGAGCCCTACTCCCATTTCACCATTATTGTTGTGTGGTAATACTCTGAGGGCTGCTATGGGAAAAATTCACTACAAATACATTCTGTTAAGTCAAAAACCCAATCAGGACCCCAGGAAGATATGCTGAGATGTACACCAAGCCCTTCCCAAAGTCTGACAAAGGTTTTATCTGGAAAGCAGAGTTTTGCCTTGGCTTTGGAGCTGTGTTTGAGATCACAGTGCCTTGAAACAAAACATTTTGAGTTCAAACAGGCATTTGTGGGTGAAATTTGACTTTGTCAGAAGAATTCTGAACAGGTCCCCCCAGGACACAGACAGGACTCTCATTTCTCTTTCCCTGCCTATTCACTGTCATTCCCCTCCATCCTTTCTTATTTTGGTGCTCTGGGGACAGTAGTTGAGCATTGAAAATGAACATGAGCCGCCAGTGTGCACTCGCAGCCCAGAAAGTCAACTGTATCTTGGGCTGCATCAAAAGGAGTGTGACCAGCAGGCCGAGGAAAGTGATCCTGCCCCTCTACTCTGCTCTCATGGGACTTCACTTGGAGTATTGTGTGCAGTTCTGGTGTCTTCAACATAAAAAGGACATGGAACTACCAGAACAAGTCCAGAGGAGGCCACGAGGATGATCAGGGGACTGGAACACCTCCTGTATGAAGATAGGCTGAGAAAGTTGGGGCTGTTCAGCCTGG
>JARCZZ010013869.1:0-23389 GCA_030323915.1 Brotogeris chrysoptera
CCATCCCTGGCAGTGTTCAAGGCCAGGTTGGACACAGGGGCTTGGAGCACCCTGCTGTAGTGGAAGGTGTCCCTGCCTGTGGCAGAGGATTGGAGCTGGATGAGCTTTAAGGCCCCTTCCAGCCCAAACCGTTCTATGATTCTAAATTGTCTTATGTTTTAGAAATTCATTCTACTTTCAAACATAGTAGTTGACTTTATGGCATCGTTAATGTTTTGTTTGCACTTATGTATGTATATAGATGTGTATATATTATTATAGAAATGTCAGCTCCGGATTACAAAGGAGCACTGGAAATAACAGGATTTTTGTATCAAATGCATAGTAAAAATGTGAGCTCTGTAAATGAAACACCCTCACTTACTGGCAGCTAGGGTCTTAGTTAAGTCACCTTTAGCAATGAGGATGTGGCTGCTGCTCTGTATTTTCTGCAAAAGAGCACCATCTAGTGGGTTTCACTATTTTTATTTTTAGCTATTTATTTTTTATGAATACTATTGTGGAAAGGTGCAGTACGCAAAAATGCTATTTGTAAGTTTAACCATAGCATGTGATGGTAGGAAAAGTAGTGTGCCTACATGCCAGGCGCTTCATGTGTTTTCCTGTTAAAAACATGTAGTGCTACTTGTTTGTAGTAGGACAGTAACCAGTTTCTTTGCAAAGGAGGATTTATAGTGAATCGTCGTCCAAACAGGTTTGTTAGAGGTAGAATCCTAGAATGAGTTTGTGTTGGAAGGGACCTTAAAGCTCATCCAGTTCCAACCCCCTGCTACAGACAGGGACACCTTCCACTACAGCAGGGTTCTCCGAGCCCTATCCAACTTGGCCTTGAGCACTGCCGGGGATGGGGCAGCCACAGCTGCTCTGGGCACCCTGTGCCAGTGCCTCAGCACCCTCACAGGGAACAGCTTCTGCCCAAGAGCTCATCCGTCTCCCTTCTGGCAGGTTAAAGCCATTCCCCTTGGCCTGTCCCTACAGACCCTTGTCCAAAACTCCTCTCAGGCTTTCCTGTTGATCCCTTTAGGCACTGGAAGCTGCTCTCGAGTCTCCCTGAAGCCTTTTCCGTGTGTATTTCATTGTAAATAATAACTATGAATATCTGAACTGTTAAAAAGGCATTAAATGTTTGTCAAGTTATATATTATAGCTCAAAAATAACAGTAAGTGAAGTTTTACAATTCAACTACACTTGGAGATGTCATTAGAATGCTTGTTTAGCACCTCTGTGATGCTCATATAACTCAAGTACGTGTTTGTGGACACCACCAATATATCAGGGAAATAATATCTCCATTTCTATTTAGAGAACAGAGATAGCAGGGGGCTGAGAAGTTGGAGGCTGTTGCTATTACGTCTGCTCTATGCTCCATGCACTTCTACCTGAGTGTCCTAGTCATCAAACTACTATAAATTTAGTCATCCCACTGTCCCAGGAGGAAAGAAATTCCCTTATGTCTCTGAATTAGTTCTCTTTTCTTTTATCACATCAGACCAGCTCACCAGAAGCTGCAGTGTGTTATCATATGGTCACATTGTTCTTATTTCTTCATCATAGCTCTGTGATGTCTGTGGAACCACAGCATGGCGATAGGTAGAAACATTTGATTTCTCACTAAATAAGAACTAAATACCTTGTTAGCGCTTTAGGGGACACTGACACACATATCTGAACCAAACCATGAGCACACTGCTTTTGTTTTCAAGTAGTTCAGGCACCTCTGACAAAGAAATACATTGAACACTCTCTACGGCTTTGTCTCCCAGGTTGTTCTGAAAACTGGTTCCCTTGGTGTATTACCGGCTGCTTTTTACACTGAGGCAGTTTCTCATGCAGTCGCATGGTTGTGACGTTGCATACTTAAGATATCTATCAATTTGATTTTTTCATGGCATTTGTCACTGGTTTTGATTCCTTCTTCTGACATACTGCTTACTTTGCAGTGGCATTTGCCTTAAAAGTTGTGTGATTCATTGTGATAAATCACTGAGAAGTATGTTAGGGAATGGTTTCTGCCCTGCAGGTTTTGCATTCTAAATAGATGACTTGATAAAGTGTAAAAAGGTAGAGGAAAAGAGGTTTCATTTGTCCAGAGTTGCACAACAGATTCATAGAATTTCGGCCTGGGAGGGACTTCAAGCATCATCTCGTCCAACCTTTAATACAACATTAATGTAAGAGTTAATAAAGGAAATACAAAGCCCTGAATTCCAATTAAGCATCTCTACTGCGCTGTGCAGCTTCCCATGGTACTTAATCCATCATCTGAGTTTACTGGGATTGCGTTGGATGTAAATTTTCTTAAAACTGTCTTATATAGAAGTTCCTTACTCGAAAGGGGTTTTTTTTTATTGTATCTAGGATAATTCCTCCCCCTGCGGAGTTTCAGCTAGGCAGTGCTATGGTTGCAACAGCTCCTTTATCACCTTAATGCCACTATGTTGTCTTGTACAAATGCTTTTCAAACTTAGGATGTGTGTGGGTTTTTTTTTTTTCTTTATAGCATCTTTTATTAGTTTCACAACTCTATTATTATGCCTTCAAGATGTCTTTTCTGTCTTTGAGAATACGAGTGAAAAATCATTTCAACTTTCCTTCCTTCCCTACAGGAGCGCATGAGTTGTTTCTGGGTTTTTAGTCTTGGTTTGGGTTTTCTCTGCATGGTTTCTTCTCATCAGTGCTTTTATAAATGCTTCTCAGATAAGAAGGTTGTTTCCCGTTAGAACAGAACAAAAGGATATAGAATTTCTGTTATGTGATTTGATAGTTTCTTTTGAAACTCATATTCACTCAATTACAAGAGGAAACTACCTCTTTCAATGGGGGTTTCATGTGTTTTAAAGGGCAGAACACACGTAATTGTATAAAGGGCCCAAAAGAGACCATTGTTACTCTCGTTATCTTTTTACCAATAAAAGAAATTAAGGAAGTGCAAGGAAATACTGAATTCTTCCTTGTCCACTCAGTCAGATGTTGTACAGTAGATAATTGAATGGGGAGTTCTAGAAAGAATCTGTATGAAGGTAAGAATCTGACCTTCATTGTTACACAAATACAGCCAACACTAGAAGCAGGAAAGCTCTGCAAACCAGTTGGTTGGTTCCTCTTTTTCACTCCCAAAAGTGTATTTTGTCAGTGTTTATTGCAAGTGATAGCAGAGCTATCTTTTAAGAATCTCTCTGTTACCACCTCAGAGGTGCTGTGGTTTCATTGAGGCAATTTTATATTTTCAAACAAATGATGCACCTTATTTTTAAGCTTGCCGAAATGCTGAGCACTATTGAAGTTTATATGTTGATCCTGTGACTTAGTAATGAATTCGAACACGTTTTATGTTGGTTGATTTTCAGCTTTTTCAGAACTGGAGATTCCTCCTCCTACTTCCCAAATCAATAACATCACTTACGTGTTTGAAAAGGGGAAAAAAAAAGTGGCTCTGGAGAAGGCGCTGAAATTTCCCTTAAGACTTTCTACTTACAGCACCCAGCAACTGAGCAGTTTTTTGATGAGCAATAAGGCATTGCCCATAATAATTAAGGTTTTGCAAGAGTATATACTTCATTTGGAGAACTCAGATAATGATACAGTAATCGTAGTGCTTTTGCAGTTGTAAAGTTGTTTTAAAAGATCAATTATTTAGTGTTTGGGGTTTAGTTTTCTTTATATTTCTAATAATCCCTGTTTTGTTGCTGCTGTTGAAAAAGATATTCCTATGCAGATAAATTTCCCAAGTTTCAATGATTATGTGCTTTCTGATAATACAGTGTATTGATGTATGTCGTGAGTTTCGTTTTGTGTAGTTGAAGTATGAATAATCTGTCCAATGTCTTTAAGTGCATTGCATGAAAGGTCATAACCATACCATAAAGTTCAGACCTTGTTGTTTGTTAGTGTTCATGATAATTTATTGTTGTTTGATACCCTCAATGACACACACTTCCTTATTTAAAATGTAAATGGTGTTTGTATTTAGCCTGTATTGAATTTCCTAAACTTATTCATGGAGCATGACATAACTGCTTGTGAAAGTAGTGAGTTGGGGTTTCAGTGATCGGATATTTGATCTGCAGCTTGTTCATCCTCAAGGCTCGAAAAAGATGGAAATAGTCCAGGAACACATTCTTGGTAGGTCTTTGTGTGTCACACAAGTTTGAGTGCCAGGTTTCCAGAAACCTCTAAGAAGAAAAATGATTCATGACTTGCTGAGATGCACAAGATCTGCTCTTTGGATTTTGATGCATAGGTAGAGAGCCTTACACCTACAGCTGTGAGGATGAGAAGGAAAAGTGAGAGATTTCTGGAAGGGTTGGTTATGTTGCAATCATTGAAACATGAAAATTGCTGTAGTGCTGTATAGAGGTTGCTTTGATGGAGTTTCTGTCTTGAGAAAGGGTTTTGCTACAAGTAGGCTGCATAGTAGCTATTGGAAATCCCCTGGTATCCAGTAAAGTACTTTTTAACTTTGTTAATAACCATTTTTATGGTCATTTGGAAACAAAGCAAAAAATCCATGACTATTAACATAACCATTTTATGGTCATTTTAAAGCTCAACCATGTTTGAATAAGGAAGCACTGATAATAATCTGAAGAACACAACTATTTTTTTCTTTTGGTGGCATAAGTTGCTGAGCTAGTTCATTTGACGCGATTTCTTGCTACTACTAAACTGTGCTGTGAAAATGAATTCATATAATTGATTTCTTAAAATCCCAAGTATCATCATTCGACTGAAAGGCACAGCTACATAAATATGCATAGGCTAAAGTCGTGGAGAAGTCGTTTTCTAATTTAGATGCTTGTAAAACTCCTCTGCTTAATGCTGTGAAACACAGACCTCAGAAGATACATGTGGGACATTATTTCACCTTGCGGGTAATGCTGCATTTGTTTCTGCCAAGTCAGCATGTCCTGGAGCTAGAAAATATATTATGAGGTTAAAATTCTTCTATTTGTCCTTTTTATTAAATAATTAATCTTTATAAATTACTTGACATCTTTATGTTTATTACTATATAACTGCTATGCATTCAGTTAAGCTGTAGATTTCTCAAGGCTTCATTCCCCTTTCCCTGTGTAGTAATGAGAGTTATGCTTTTTGTGTGTGGAGTTAATTGGAAGTTTTATATTGAGAAATAAGCAGATCTTTTGTAAAAGCCTTGTCCTGCTAAATTAAAGAAAACATATTCACTTGGAATCAGAATTTAGCTTCAGTGCATTTGAGCATATTCTGATCTATAATAAACATATCCAGTTTTCAGCATTAAAGGCAGATGTCATGTCCCTAAATCCTGATTTGTATTTTAAAACACTTAATGCACTTACTATATTTTTTCAGATTGACTGTATCATTTGCTTAACGTTTGTTGATTGGCTTTGGGTATTAAAGAAAATCAGCTAATTATAAAGCTATCAAAATGCCGTGAACATTAAATGGTTCATTAACAATAATCTGATGTGCTTTAAAATAGATGCATTAGAAAACAAAATACTTTTCATTCCTATTTCATAACTTATTTTCTTTTAAAGCTTAAGTAAGTGTGCTTCTTACTGAGCATTTTCTGGCAATATGCAGTTATGAAACTTCTTTGCATGGTTGCAGCAAAAGGTTACTGCATTACATGGTGGTGTTAATGTGCCTGTAAATAGGAGCAGGCAATTATTTCTTTTGTATTTGCTACCTTGAACTACAAAAGGAGAAAAGCAGGTCAGAATATAATCTAGTGGAGACTCAAAACTCATAACATTACAGAAGGCTGTACGCTGACGGGTAGAAACTTATGTGTTTTAGCCCTATTTGATGTTTAGTAATACATTTTATATATAGGGTACACAAATATTTAGCCATGATCATAATTTCCGAATTATAGATGTCTTTAATAGGAAGCACTCTTTGAAAATAATTTTTTTTTCTATGGAAATAAAAATATTTTGCTAATCAGAAGGTTATTTGACAAATTAAAGATAGTTTTAAGGCCGTCTTTCTACAGCATTCTCTTTTTATTAAGTAATCAGCACTTTTTCCTGATTTAAAACACTTAAGTGGGTATTTTCTACTTAATACTGAAGTAATCTAGTAGCATTTCAGCAGTGTAGTCTACTAATAAAAATAATTAGGAGGAATTAATTAACAGAGAATATTCCACTTTCTCTTCAGTCATAAAAAAACTTGCACTTTCCACATGAATTTCCTGAATATCCAAAAAAATTTCTGAAGATTCAGGGAGTAATATTGGTTTGCTTCAAGATGAAGTATATGCATGTAATCTACAGAGAAACACGTGCATATTGCATTAATATAATAGTATTTTGTGTTGATTTTTTTTTATACTATGAGCTTCCCAAATACGTATTTGAACCAATTGTGGTTTTTATAACTATATATTGTGAATTCTTTATAGAATTATTTATATGTAGAATTATTTTAATTTTATTAATATATTGGGATTTTAGAACTACCAGATATTTCTGTAATATTGTAACATTTTCAGGAATTTGATAGATAATTTATTTATATGAAAGACTAAAACCATGTGAAGCCACTGAAATTAGAGACATTGGAAAAAGTGCCGAAGACCCATAATTTTCCCACTCATATTTTGTCTTTTAGAACAAAATCATTTTAGACCCAATGACTTTCAGTGAAGCCCGCTTCAGACCATCCCTTGAAGAAAGGCTGGAGAGCATCATCAGTGGAGCAGCGCTGATGGCAGACTCCTCCTGCACACGAGATGACCGCCGGGAGCGCATTGTTGCCGAGTGTAATGCCGTGCGGCAGGCGCTGCAGGATCTGCTCAGCGAGTACATGAATAATGTAAGTTATACACTTTTCTTACTGGCTGCTTCTCCAGTTGATGATTAAACCTTTCAGAGGCTGATGCTACGACTTTACTATTTAACAAAGCCAACAATGCGTCTTTGTACCAGGAGTAATGGTAATGCTGTTTGAATTACTTGACATTTTAATTATTGTAAACATTTGCAGAAGTTTGGTGCAGTCAGAAGCTCACAGGAATGATTTAAATTCAGAAGAGCTGTGTTCCCCATAGCTTTTGCATTAAAGTTTGTTCTGATGCAATAAATAGGCAACAAGTACTCCTTTTGAGGTAAAGTACCTTTAAAATGACAACTAAGTACAAGCAATGTAAGTGGGCAATGGCCCAAGGCTTTTCTTAATGAAAGTGAATTCGATTGATTTCCACTATGTGATGGTGGTCTTTGTGCTTACTTATTAGGATGTCCCTTATAGATACTTGTGTAAGGTTGTCTATTTGCTCTGTGAGTTAAACCATTGAAGGTTTTCACTTGTTGTTGGAACTATTAAAATATTCAGTTACTGTGAAAGTAGCTGTTCACACAAAGAAAAGTATCTGCAGTTCTTTAAACACAATTGGCTGCTGTAAGTTTTCAAGTGGTGTGAAGTTGTTCAATCTGGTGTTGACCTGTAGTGCTTCTGTTCTGCATGACTTACCCCAGAAAATCCTCTGTCCAACAATATGAGTTAAAACTAATAAATACTATTGCGGTGTCATTTGACGGACGCGTGGGAAAGTCCTAAGCAACATCAACAGCCTTTATTTAAATGGAAATGTTGGTAAACAGGTTTCAAACTGAGCATCCAATGCTATGCTGTTGACTTGTCTGACTTGTCTATCATTGCTACCACAGTATCAGGTGGCACATTTTGATCCCATTTTGCTAGAATCATCAAAATAATGTTTAAGGGGCTGTTCAAGTATGAACATCTAACATTTTTTCACCACTACTGTTATAATTGATTGGTAATGATACGATGCAGTATCAACAGTGCAAACTTCAATCCTTTAGTCATTGTGCAGTTCAAAATTAACTGTGATGTTTCTTAAGGTATAATTCCATGTAACAGAGTCACCTCATGGAATAGCTGGTTTTGGTGGAGAATTTAACAGCATAAGTTATTTACTGTTTAGTTTTTATGAAGTGAGAGTTGAAGGGTTTTTTGCACTGCATGAAAGCAAAGCCTATGCTGTTGTGTTAGGGGTTAGAAATTACAAAGATAGAGTTACACAATAGGTGATGAGAGTCTGGTGGAAAAGGACTTGCTGGTTTGCTTCCTAGAGAATCCTTGCTTAGTTGAGCTACTACTGTAAGGTATAATCCTTAAAGGTTTTTGAAAACCTTTGAGAACTGATGGATTGTGGCCTTTGATTTTATTGTGATGCCCTCAGGTTTTTGGTAACAATTCAATTTGCCCTTTGACCAGAAACATTCTTGTTTTATTTTTGACCACATCTACAGAGGTGAGGAGAGTTTTAAACTACTGTAGGAATTTAAGACCACACTGAAGATGGCTAATGTGCAATTTCATAGTTTTTACTTACTCATAATTGTGTGAGCATCTTTTATGGTTACTGCAATGTGGTTTTTGAATTTCTATTCCTTCTTTATTGTTTTTTATTTTCCTGTTTTACTTAATCTGAGCTACACAAACGCTGTATTTTTTATTTATTTTTTCTTAATATTGGAATGGAATCAATTTAAGCTACTTGTTACAACTATTGAGTAAACACTGTATGACCTAAATGTACACTTAAGTTACATAAAGTGAAGTATTTCTAATTTAAACACAACTGGGATGGTAGAATTTGAGAATGATATTGCAACGATATTATTGTCTTCAAAGCTGATCCTTGCAGATATAAGGAATTGGATTTGGTTTTACCAATTAAGACACCTAAATTTAGGTTTCTGTATGTAAGTACCAACAGGTAAAGCAGGGGACTCAATTCAGTTGTTTAAAGATAGATGCTTAGTGCTGTTTTAAACAACCAATTTAAATAGCCTAGTGCTCATTTGCACAGGTGCTCCTCGATATGCCACTCAGAAGCATTCGAATCTACTGTGGGCCTTGTGTAATATCTACCAGCCCCTATTCCATGTTGTGTGTGGGAAGAACAAATGGTCAGATGCCTGTCCTTATCAAGTTGTTAGAGCTTAAGCTCCTTTGTAATTGATGGAGTTCACATCAATACTGTCCAGGGAATCTGAAGAGCCATTCAGGTGGAGAGGTGTTATAATCCAACATGGGATAAGTTAAATAACTCTGGACTCCTCTGTTTATATAACTAAATCCCCGTTAATGAGGCTAGAAGATTAGATGCCTAGCTTTACAGGCAGTTCAGGCATCTATCTAAAGGCAGAATTCCACTCGTCTGTTTTCCCTGGCAGAACTTCCTTCAGTATTAAACTATTTCTTGAAACCCAGGGATGGATGGGTTTTCTTGCAGTTTCAGTGATGCCAAGCATATCCATTATGACCAAAGATTTCACTTGGAAAGCTTTTTTTAAAGCTTGTTGAGTTTCAGAAGGGTGAAACTGAAAGGCATACATCAAACATGACGTGGTTACAAGTCTTATCAAGAGTTGGCCAGACTGTCAGAACACGTCAGCTTGGAGATGATTTAGGGAGGACAGACATCATTAACATCTTCTGCCCACGCAGCGTTATGAATCAGGCATTAGCGATGTCCATTTTGGGTTTTTTTTGCTGTTTGACCATTATCTGGAAAATGACAGCTTATTTCTTGGCTGATTGTCGATCAAATGTGCATATTGCGTTTGATGCTTGCCAAGAGATACAAAGAACATACCGCAACTTGAATATTTCGTGGCCATATTTTATGGCTAAAAAACAATGAAGTGCAGGGTATTTGCAGTGTGTTGTACAGTCAATGTTGTTTCAGTCCTTCTCCAGCTTAAAATGGTTTCTTTCAGTTTATCTATTTCCATGATTTGGGTTCGGAGGGGTGTTTCTTTTGCATACAAGAATATTTCTATTTGTTGTTGTTATATAGATTATATATTCCTTTTTACCTGTTGGATGTTTAGACTGCAAAGCCCTATATAAATTGGTTGTGGTTGATTTATTGCATGAAGTTTTCATAGAAGCTAAGTAAAATATTGAGCGCAAAAGAACATACTCGGAATGGTGACGCTCTTGATGTCTCACCGATCTATCGCTTTTGCCCTAGTGGATGGTTTTGCAGGCATGAATCGGAAGCTGGAAGCTTTACAAGCAGCTGTATGAAATACAAGGCTTGCTGTTTGATGCCGTATACTTTCCAGCATTTCAAACAATGAATGCTGAAGGCAATACAAGGAGCAAGACAAGGAAATAGCTTCCTACTGAACAGTGCAGGAACTTTTACCTTTTAAGCAGAATAAGATGTATAAGAAAAATTCTTCTACCTGCAGAACAGCCCCTGTGCCCACTTGTTTCTTATAAAGTTCACTGTAGGGAGTTAAGTGTCTTACCTTCTGTGCTCCAGCAAGGTTTTTTCAGTACATCCATCATATTTCCAGGTCTATTTCATGTAATCTGTTCAAATGTTAAGTGCTTTACCAGACTTAACTGGATAGATATGCTTTGCTACATGGGATGGTAAAAATATAACTCACATGATAGTGATGATTTGCCCATTTGTCCACCCATTTTTTATGGATCAATCTCAGGCTAACAAGAAGATAAGACTGTTCTTGCAGTTAGTTCCAGGGTATAGTTCGGTGTATTATCCAGAGTTTTACAAAAGTAAGTTAAAGCTGGTTTGCACTTTGGAAGACTGGATAGACAGATACTATAGGTCTCTTTATTTTGGTTCCTTCTTCCTTCTCCTCAGACAAATGTTGGTTTGACCCATTTCCTACACATGGAATAAGATTTTTTAAATCTATTTTTCAAGCCATCTTTACAAATATTTAGATGTTCTGGTCTCAGTTCAGAGGTTATTTAAGCAATTACTGTTGTAGGATGTTTTTGATTGATTATTGCTAAGTGAAAATTAATCCCGAGGGTCTTTACAGTTCTATGAATAATCACGTATTTGTACAGTATACTGCATTGACTGGAGCCTTACAGTGCATAAAGCCTCTGCAAGATCTTTTGTGGAGATGAGATGTCAACTGTTTCATTATTGACTGTATATCTAACAATATGTATTAGCTTCATTTGTTTTATCTGTAACTGTCAAAACATTTTCCCAGCGTGGTATTTATTTCTTCTATGGTGAATTCATCTGAACTTTAAAGCTTTTCCTTTCTGGGAAGCATGGGTAGGAAGACTATCGGTTATTGGTTCACATGACTTTTCTTTAATCTCTCACAGAAAATTGATGTTGGTTCTTTTGTTTGTTTAGGGTTCTTTTTTTTTTTCAGATTCTTATTTATGTGGAATAAATCCCATCATTTGTTTCTATATAAAATTACATTTCTAGATTTAGTGTCCTACAAAGAACTAAATACAGCTCCATGGAAGCTCTTAATGAAATTGTCTTACATTTATCTCAATGAAAACTTTGTTTAGCGGATGGTTAGCTCTGATTGTGGTCTATTTTCCTGCTGGTTTACTGTCCTGGATCCTTCATAATTTGTATTAGAGGCTGTCAGGGAGCAAAAATCCTAGAAACCTGGGAGTCCCAGCTCTTAAACTCCTGGGTTAGAAGTACACTACCAAAGTCATGTAACCCAACAGTGGGTACCATTTCTAGCAAGCACCAGGGTGCTGCTGTGTTGGTGTCTGATCATAAGAAAGAAAGAAAATGATATCTTCAGAAAAAATTGCCTTAAAAAGAATGCTTTGAATTCCCTCTGATATCATCAGTTTCTGTGCCAAGCAGGGGCAGGCTGCATTTTGGGTATCTGGGGTATACTGAAGAGAAATTTGGAAAGCAGTTGACAAGTGAGTCAGCCTTGACTGTTAAACACCTCTGTAATCACTTCAGTACTGGCTTGGCATTAATTCAAGTCTGCATTTGAAAAGGCATTTCCTAGCTAGCTCAAATACATGGTTATCTTCATGAACCTTTGGGCTCATTATTAAGCTAGCCTTCATTCTTATGCCTTCATTTTCCTCTCACCCAGTGCTCCTGATCCCAGCCACTGCCAATGTTTCATGAGAGCTTGGGTTTGTTTTTATCATAATTGGGCTTTGGGACAAAGAGTATTTCTATGTATCCAAGTGGAGTGAATAGTCTTTTATAAGTCCTTGTATTATTGTGACTATTTAATGTTTAGATGTGAGGACCAGGGCTCTGCAGGCTAGATTTTGTTTGGTTTTATATATATATATATGTATATATTTTGCTGATATTACCATAGGAATAATGTTGCTGAACGTTGGTTCTTCATAATCTGGTTCTCTACAATTACTGATATCTGTTCACTGTAACCAAGATAAGCTCCTCTTCCTGTTTCCTTTGGATAAGAAAATGTCATATCTCAAAAATGCAAATACAAGAATGAATGAAGAAACATGAGTCTACAGGCAGTTTTTCTTCAGAAATACATCAGTAAAACCTTTGAATTGCTCCAAGTGAAATTATAGTGCTGCAGCACTGGAAAATGAAATGTCCTTAACGGACAGCTGAAGTTATTGTGCTTGATTGGAGAATGAAAAACATGATGACAAATGAAAATCTATAAACTCTCAAGATACTGTCAGCTTCCAGATTGAACAGCTCCATCCAAATTCATATTTAAGAGAAATGTAATAATTGTTGTCTATGTTTCAGTTCTGGTGCTGGCTTTTGTAAGGTCAGTCTGGGTGACAGTGAGCAGTAAATTACAGTTATGAGACAGAGAAATGTCTGTAGCTGTCCTGAGATGAGTAATCGGGGATGAGTGACAAGAGATGGACTGCTGGGTCATCAACTGATATAGGACAATTTTTCTGTTGGTACCGTGGTAGAGTTCCTAGCTTTGTGAATAATTCTTAGAGGAAAATGTCTTCTTTAAAGCTTCCTACTGTATTTCAAGCTATTTTGCTCTTCACATTGCTGTTTTAAAGGCTCTAAGACCAGATTTGTCTTTCCAAATTTGGAGAAAACCAAGTAGAAACATGGTAGTTATTACCGGAGAAATAGGATGAGTTCCCAAATGGGCAAATATATAATGTGTCACAGCATTGCTTCTTGGTCACTTCTGGTTTCTTTGCATCTGTGTGTGTCTCCTGAGTGCCTCAACTTCCTATGACTGTACCTAAATCACTAAGTATGCTACCCGCAATGGAATTTGAGCCACCTGTAAAGGAACATTCTGTCTCTTTGTTTTTTGAGGACATTATCAGGACCTCATAGGGATGAACAGTATTTTTTGATAGTGTGATAGACTTGCACAAGTAAGCTTTTATTTATTTGTTGATTCCTCTCTCTTCTGGTTTTGCAAGTCCAAGTTCAGTGTTTGTTTTGTTCCTGGTAGATCCAGAGAAACCACACTGATGTTTTCCATCAGAAACAAATAGAAACGCTGTGTGAGAAGGTGGGACTTTATGGCTTGGAAATTACACATAAGCTAACAATTTGCTTAGACTTCTGGTTCTGGTGGTTGCAGATTTACATAGCCCTGTGGTATTTTGTCTGTTTGCGTAAATAGATTTTTTAAACTTACTGAATTGGCATTTCTGAGAGCAAGTGCTATTTCTGAACTAGAGCGCTGATAGCTTTTCCTTGGTTGTGTCCACTGGAGAATATTTTATAGGTGACTTATTTTGCTCTTTCTCTCTAAAGGCAGACTGTTGTATGTCATGAGGCAAGTTTTGTATGCCTTGTTAGAATAAATCTTGAGGTTTTTAGAATCTAAGGCTGAATTGCTACGTAAAGTTGAGTGATGCTTCTCCAAATAACCTAAGCTTTGGGAAATTTTAAAATATAAAATGACCAAATTTGCAATTAAACCAGATAAATTTGTCTTAAAAAATATGGTTTTTATTGTAGTTATTATTGGTTTGTAATGTTTTTCATCCCTTTTAGCATCTTGGTCCCCAGTAAGTCCTATACACATTTAAAATTAAGAGTTAAGTTGTGGTGGAATTTAGTCATAAGTTTAAATGTTTTGCCCAGAAATATTATATCAAGAGACCCATTCTTGGGGGGTCTCAAAGTGCTGACAACTTCCAACAGTTCAGCCAGAGGTATTATATGTTCCCCCTTCCTTTTGACATGCTTGTCAGTTCACATAAAATCAAAGTTAATCCAGCATTAGCTAACTCAACTTCTAAGAATTATATTAAATAATTATTTTTTGGTGTATCATATAATCTTTCTTTAAGAATTCGTATTTTTAATAAAATTCTATTAGATCTTTTTTCCTCTGGATTTTCCGCTTTTATTTATGTCTTTGTCTGTAAAAGTACTGGATGCCTAATCAGGAAACACCTTTTCCATGTGTAAATTCAACTGTTTCAGTATCATAAAGAATTGAAATGCAGGAGAATTCTATAAATCATATCTGCTCTTTTTTTTGCTCTTTATATTAATAGGTAGGAAAGGCTCACGGTTTAGATATTGGCCTGGAAATGAAGTTATTTGCTCTTCATCACTGATTTTCTAGGCTCTTCATAGTCTTCCTGGGCTTTGGTTACCATAGTATTACAGCTGTGCCGGACTTAATTCATTGTGGTTTAAGTGCCTTGCTGTTTTCACATTGAATTCTGTAGTAATAGTGCAGTACTTGTATCACTGTTAGTGTTTGACTGTTGGAGGGTGCACATGATGTTTACCTCTCCAGAGACAGAGGATTTCTCCAATTTAATTTCTTCCTCTTTAAAGACCACATGAATCTCCTCAGCACATGTTCTGAAGTTTTGCCATAACTGGGCAAACAGTGAATTGCTGTGTTTGCCTATGGTACTGCAAACCAGGAGTAGAGTGACATGGAGCAGAATGAAGTGTGCACAACGGTCATGGGAAATATTACATGATTTGTTTGTTTCTGACCAGCAGCACAAACTGCTTTCCTATAAAATGTGATATGAATTTTCTGCATGCCATAGATTGGAATATGTCATTCTTTAAGTAGACCTCAAGTTCATCAATAGTTTGCCTCCAGGAAGCTTGCCTTTTGGATAAATGCATTTATTACTCTTCTTTGTTCTGCTTGATACATGCATGTATGCATACAAAATGCCTGGTTATGCTTCTGACACATCAGAGCATGGCCTCATTTTAAACTTGGTGTATGCAGACAAAACCAAAACCAACCACAAACCAGGCAAAACCAAAATAACCACAACAAAAATCCCAAACCAAACCAAACCCAATCAACCAACAAACCGCAACAACAAACCCAACAATGAATAAACGCCAAACCAAGCAATCCCCCAAAGCACTGCATGTTCTTGTGCTGATTTTCACATTTCAACTTGTTTTATTTTGCAGTAGTTAGATTTGTTTTTTTCTGAAGTGTGTTCTTACAGAGGTAATGACTTCTGCATCACTGCTTTTAATATGCTGGAAAGCATTGCCTTAACTTTTGCAAGACTTAGGCTATCTGAAGGGAATGTTGTTAAAGCTATTTGTTCACCTCTAGAAAAGCCTTTTATCAATCTTGTGCATACAGTGTGATTCAGAACTTCTGTAATTTTTCTTTGTACTGAAGTTAGCATTTATGGGTCACTAATTTGTTGTTTTTCCATGCCTGCAAGTTCATATCAGCATGAGAGACGTTTTTCATGCGTTTTATACTCTACCGATAGCAATATATCAGCTCTCTGTATACCTGCCTCTGGCGTATGGGTCTTATTTTCAATATTTGCACAGTCTAGATTAATATTATTGTGCATTGTATTTATTTGGATGCAAAGAAAAATATTCCCTCCCAGTGGCTAAAGTGTTATTGGGAATGCCTCAAAATAAAACAAGCATGGACCTGCTGAAATTATTGAGCTTTCAGGAAGTCACATCAAAACCCTGTCTTCTGGAGGTTACATAACATTTTCTGTTCACTTAAGGTTGGAGGGTTTGGGGTTTTTTTGTATGCATGTGTCCAGATTCATGTGGAAAACCTGAGGGTAGCAATGGAACCATAAAGAGTGAATTGGTTATTCAGTAGTTATTTCGCTGAGCAACCTAATGTAGTTGAAGATGTCCTTGCTTATCGCAGGGGTGGTGGACTGCATGACCTTTAAAGGGCCCTTCCAAACCAAACTGTGATGTTGTGCTATGATGCATTATAAGATGATAGGAAGCCACACTGAAAAAAGGGAAGGCTAGAGAATGTGATTTTTTTTTTTTCCCCTTTAGTACATTAAATCATCATTTCTGTAGTCAAGGATGCATTTTATCACAGGCAAAGGTCAAAACTCTTTTACATTAACAGTATAATTACAGTATTTACACTTCAATAAGCAATCAAAACTACACAACTAAAAAAGTGACAATAGTGTTGTAAAGCTCCAGCTCCTGTGTCCTGCATTAGTCAGCATTATTTTCGGTTTACAAAAAGAGCATTTTTACAAATGTGAAATCAAGGCACTTCAAGTTAGTGATGAAAGAAATCAATGCTATTAGACAATTGTCATCTGAAACGATGGTATTGGATGCCCAGAAGAGGGCTCACTTGCACACCAGAAGCGTTCCATGCATCACTAAGGATCTGCATGCAGATGTGGCACAGCTGTAATCAACGAAAATGCAGTAATATAGAAAATTAAGAGCTAACCCTGCTAGTAATTATGGGATCTTTAGAAAAAAAGACAGATTCAAAAGGTCATTTGGGTGAGGGGAAATATAAATATTAATCAAATCAATATTAAGTGCATGAGGTATCAAATAGAAATTATGTGGTAAGTTCTACATGCATTTTTAAAGGCATTGATAATTTGATTTCAAGAAGGAATTTGGTAAGCAAAGGGTAAATGCCTCTCCCACCCTTTAAGATTATTTCAGATGTAGATATATGTCACAGAGCTCAAGTGCATCGTGCTTCAAGCTAATTTGCAAGTTGCTTTCTACAAGGCTCAAATGCAAGATACTGTGAAATGAGATATATCAATGTTTAATGGGATTTGATATTCGATGTAGGAATAAAATACAGTCCAAATGCAGGAGCATCATATCTCATGTCACAGTAACTTGTCGCTTTTTCCAGAGTTGTGGATTAGCCAGACACTGGGAGCACATGTAGTTTATTTATATGCTTTTACTTGAGAAATACAAGACAGAAAAAGCATCTTTATCCTAATCAGTTCCCTGAAATTTCTTAGGGAAAAGGAGTGAAAGGATTGTTTCATTTCCTTTAAGATGTCAGAGCTGAAGGAATAAGTAATTTTCCTTTTGGTTTGCATGTTTTTTTGAATTTTTAAGTATTGATCCAGTTTTCATAACATTTAATAAGATTTAGAAACTTTGTCAGAACCTTCCTTTTAACAGATATTGCAGCTGTTTAAAATACGTCAGCATGCATTTGGCTTCAACAGAATGGCATGAAGCACTTTGTGGAATTAATTTGTCTATAATAAAGCTTTAAGCTCATCTGCTTTATAAATTAAGCTACAATAGAGTTTAGGGTAATGTACTGACCACACATTTTCACAATACATATGTTACATAGGCTTTTTATGTTTGTCAGATTGACTGCTACCTTGAGCAGTCCTTTCAATCATTAAATGTTTATTTAAAGAGAAAACACAAAACATCACTAGAAGAGTGACACTGCAGATAGATGCCTTATAATTTAGAGGGTTTACAAGGATGCTGGATAGGGACTCTTCACCAGGAACTGTAGTGATAGGACAAGGGGTGATTGTTTGAACTGAAGCAGGGGAAGTTCAGGTTAGATATAAGGAAGAAATTCTTTACTGTGAGGGTGGTGAGGCACTGGCACAGGTTGCCCAAGGAAGTGGTGAATGCTTCATCCCTGGCAGACTTCCAGGCCAGGTAGGACAGAGCCTTGGGCAACGCGGTCTAATGTGAGGCATCCCTGCGCATGGCAGGGGGCTTGGAGCTAAATGTTCTTAAGGTCCTTTCCAATCCTGTCTATTCTATGGCTCTAATTGTAATAATCCATTAACACTGTAAGAGATTCCCAGACTATAATTCTGTAGCTTTAGGTGGACAATGGCTGAGCTCTTTCTGACATGATCTAAAATACCTTGGGGCATGGTGTGTAGTAATGTAGTTACTATAAGGCTGTCAAATGCATTGCCATATAGTATTTGAATCCCGGGATAGGATAAATTAGATTTTAATTGGGTTTTAAGGGTAAGCTGAATAAGTGGATAAGGTAGAATTAACCAGAGACATATTAATGTAATGAAACCTTTGGTTCTCTTAAAGCTATTGCATTAAACACTATACAGTCTCTTGTCGAAAAGAGATGTCATGGTAGAGTAGATTGATAGTGATGGGTAAGATGAATGGTGGTACCCAATGTAATCACACTGTAACCGCGTTATCTAGAGCACCATAAACCCAAGAAACTGGAAAAAAATTGCATTAGTTGTATTTTATTATAGCATTTTGAAGGGAAAGGAAACAGTTACTCAAGCTGGTGGGACTTTACTGAGGCTATGGAATGGTGGAGTATTTTGTTTCTTATAGAGCAGAACAGAAGCTGCTGCATTGTGAGATGGTCAGAACATTTGCTTTTGTATTTCTTTTCTCTGTGAACCGCATTATGATGGTTTGGTGGCTTTTTCTCGGGGGGGGGGGTGGTGTTATTTTTATGGGATGCATGATGGTTTTTTTCTAACTTCTTTTTGTCTTCCATATGGGCATATTCAGATGATTAAATTGTTTTAAATGTTATAAAATTCAAGCATTTGAACTCATTTGTTATTGTATTATTTTAACAATTTAAAGTAGGCCAATATATTTAATGACTACAGGTCTTGCGATGCGAACTTGAATGTGAATAATTTTAAGGTCCCTTTCAATCCTAACTGTTCTATTGTATGAATTTGCTACACAAGTAAAAAGAGGGGTCTGTGTCCTGAGTAAAGACTCCATAATAACACTGAGAATCCCAAACCAGTAAATTATTCGGGTTTGTTTTTTTTTATTTCCTACATAAATTAAAAAAAAAATCTGGAAATATGAGAGGAGGAATTTTTTTTATGTCGATGTTGGTCATAAATCCTTTAGCTTGTTACCAAATTATGTCATTTTCTGACTGGGTAGGTGAGCAAAAAACACTAATGCCTCATGTAGTTTTGATTTTGTTGTATGGGGTGAGGACCACAGAGCCAAATCCCATGTACGTCAGTGGAGAGTCATTCATAGTTACAGAAATGTGTAAGGGATTCTGTTGGGAATATAGAATGCTTGACTTTAAATGTATAGATATCCCCAGGAAAGGCTGGAAAGCTAACTCTCAAGGTTTAAAACTTAATTATATGCATTATTAGATTTAGGACTTGGCTTTTAAGGGGGCTGGGTCTTCCCAGTGTGTTCTACAATGATAGATATACATATTAACTATGTATAACATAGTTAATACAGATGCTGAATTATAAACATTTTGTTCATGTGAATTTAAGATCACGAAATCAGATGTTTAAACACTCAAACTATATAAAAGTTCATGTTTTGCCATTTCATGTCATGGTTTAAAAGTGAAATAAGTTCTGAAGAAGAAATAGAGGCATTTTGTCTTTTCTTTCTTCTTTTTGCTGTCAGAAGCAATTGAGGAACTTTGTTTAAAGAAATCTGCCTGCATCTTTGACCATAAATCTTATTTCTCTTCTGAAGCATTTTTTCCCCCCCCCTCTCTTTTCAATGTAAATAAGTGAATGAATAAATGAAAGGTAGGCCGGAATGTGACTGTGTAAGACTAGACTTATAAACTACACCTACATCCAACCATTTGCATGTACCAAACAATAAAACTTGAAGGCTTACTAGCTTGAAATGACCCAACTGTGTTTTGTGTGGAGGGGTCATTTCTTTACTAATGAGCTGCTAAGTCAGATGGCTCACCCCATCCTAGTCTGACTACATGAGTGTGATCTAGATTTTTAGGCAAATAGCTTCTCTTTTCTTTTTTTTTTTCCCTTTTTGTTATATTTTCCCTCAAACAGGAGCTAGAGGGGCAGCTTTTTCTAGAAGTGTGGGAAACAAAGTATTTTGCCTTAAAAGATAAATATCTAAGGTGACTTCTTTGGGGTCTATACCAATTTGTGTCATTTTTTCTTTGGTTTCTAGAGATGGGAGTGTATTAGATTTTATCCTTCCTGGAAACCGTTTTGAACAGAAAGCTTGTTTGACTGTTTTCATCTGCATTGGATTTTGTTTCAATAATTAATCACATTCTTATTGCCTCCTATCTGCATATGAAAATAGACATGAGAAGAAGAATGATTCTGCACACATGACTGTGCAAGAATAATATTTGGGTTTTAATGCATTTTCTTATGGAATTTTTACTTGTCTTTATGAATTTAAGATGTTTCAGGTCATCAGGATGAGGGGTGGTTGCTCATTTAGGCCTGAATTCATATCGTGAGAGAAGGCTTTTTAAGGCATTTATGTGAGAAACCAGGCCTTTGTGGATTACCTCAAGTCAACTGAATTGATTGATATTCTCAAAGCATACTGTATCTTAAGTGACCTGGATTATTTTCCAGGAATGCTTTTCTCTCACTATTGACTAAACCATACGCAAGGCAAGTTCGGAAATGATATAAAACTCTACGCAGAGAACAGCCCTAAAACCAAGAGTACTTAAATGAGGGCACTTTATGAAGGACATCATCAGCAAGATGGTTTTGAAAATGTCTCAAACATACTGTATTAATTGTCTGTTACTGTGAATAACTTTGATGATTTAATTGTATCTTACGGGAGTTTGTTGCAGTGATGATGGATAATTGTATATAGCTTCTTAGCACTGATAGTTGGCCTTACCTTCAAAGAAAGTAACTACATTTGGGGGAATAAGAACATAAATAGCTTGGAATAAAGCTTTATCTAGCCTAATATCTTATCTTTGATAATAGTCATGGGGGATGAGTAAAGAAGAGTATAAGAACCTGATGAACATACAGTAATTGTGATTCTTTCCAAAATTTATCATCTTAGCCTCCAGCAATTTATGTTTCAGGGAGTTTCTGAACCAAAGGTGATATTTACTGCTTAAAAATGAATGATCTAGGATCCTTACTTAAACAGCCTGTAAAGCATTAAGATTTTAAGGGATTTACACAGGTTTCTGGAATAGCTATTTTTCATCATTAAGACTATCCCTTTTTATTTTAAAATCATTTCTTCACCCTTTTGAGTTTTGGAAGATATTTAGACCAAGAAGAATTAGGAAGGGGAGAAATGAAGTCAGTAAGTAAAGGAGAGATGTGGAAACCGTTACACTTTGCTAAAACATTTTTTAAACACATTTTGTAGACATGGTTAACCTGCAGTCTTTTAAGTTTTGAATAGTGAAACTAAACTGAACTTGCTGCATGATGTCTTCTCAATGTATCAAGGCTAGTAGATTGAGATCTGCTCACTTAATTTTTACCCACTACTCTTTTTCTGCTATACCTGTCTCTCACTAGCACCAGTGGCTTCCAAAGAAAGCAGTGTGATTTTCCACTGTGGGAAACCTGCCTAAAATTAGGTTGGGAAGACATGGAGTGGGAGATGGTCTGGAACCCATAGTAATCCCCATAGTAATCTTACTATGTGCTTCTTGAACAAGCCATGTTAAGAGGAAACCTGATACAAAAAGAAAGAATCAAAATGAAGCCATGGCCAATGTGCTTCTATTTGTCCAAAACTATTGTAAAATGGTTAGTAAAGTTTAACTTCAGTAAAAGGGTTTTCCTCTAAGCAGTCAAAGTCAGAATCAGGGCCAAAAATGCATAAGGTAACTTTTTCCTGAGAGGAGAAATAAAACCAGTGTCGAAACATGAGAAAACATAAATGAATTTTAGATGTGAAAGTGCAAGGAGATCTTCACACTGTTGTGACTTGCCAGTGTTCATAAACCTCCTTTCTGCAAGAACTGGGACACTGGTCATTTTCTGATGGAGATGTTAATCACAGTGAAGAAGAAGGTTTTTTTTCTGGTTTATCCTGATTTGAGCTCATATTCTATGAGTTGACATTTCACAGTGTATGCAGGTGTGCGTGTGACTGTTTATATGTAACATTTTTAGCTTATGTCTCTCTTAACTAAAGTCTCTTCTGAGTATGATGTGTTAGGAATAAAGTCATATTCGAGTCCATCGTTGCTTTTAAGATTTATTTGTGAAGATAAAACTTCTACTTCCTAATAGAGAATGTGAATTTGGTCTCCAAATCATACTTTAAGATGTAGCCTGGGAAATGTAAATGGTATTTCTGTCTCTTTACTTAGTGTTGCCAGACTAACAGAATGACAGTATTATAACTGGGTTTTGTCAAACCATATAATTAAATGGCTATGAAAACTAAAGAGGATTCCATTCACTGAAGAGTGGTAACACTTTTACTGCCATGCAAGCAAAATTGGAATAATAAAATGATAAAGCATCATATGCCACGTACATTTTTACTTGTTAATAGCAAATTTGAAATGATAAATACTTTTCCTTTCCTTCTGTAAAATTTGGTAACTCTCTTGAGAATTTAGTTGCACTGTAAATGTAATCTGCAGCTCCTTACAATTATAGTTTAAATAGACCAAGTCTAAAGGGACTCTGCCTATTTGATTTCCAAATTTGCACCACTTAAAATCCAATCAGACCAACTGTTCAGATTTTTATTAGATATGAAATACATGAATGGATTCAAGGCCGCGCTATGTATAGCAAATACGTACCTTGGTTTACAGCACGGATTATCCGACTTCTTACTCAGCATGCTATTCGACCTTCTGACTACTTAGTGACTTCCCTACTTGTTACCATATTAAATACCTTGATTTTCAGTAACTGGTGTTTTATAGTCCAACAGATTGCATTTGATTTTGTGTATTTGGTGTAACATATTGAATTTAATGGATTTATGCAGGAATGTAAAATAAAACTACTACAGCAGGAGCTCAGAGTTTTAGAACTCAAGGGCATTAGGCTTACAGATGGCCTATGCGGATAATGACATTGAATAATTCAGTGTGGAAGGTAATCTGGTTTTGACAGAATACATTGACATTTAGCCAATGCGTATAGGTGTTTGGGTAGTGATCTGCATGTTCAGATATAAGGCAGACCAGCCACTGTGTGAAGTACAGCATTACTGTCTTCCAGACTATGCTTAAAGAAGGAGAATCTGTTCAAAATGCACAAACACAGATTGAGAAGACCCTCAGTGTTGCAGTTGTTAAAGAGATTCTTTCCCATTCATGTTTATTATGCCAAAACATGGCTTCTACCTTTCCTGTCCAAATTCATGATGAGACCCTCAAGCCTTTTTGCCACGGCAACATCTTTAAAATATAGTAAACAATGATAATCTCAGTAGTTGAAAATTAGAGGTAATCAGATTAATAATCATAGAATCATAGAATAGTTAGGGTTGGAAAGGACCTTAAGGTCATCTAGTTCCAACCCCCCTCCTATGGGCAGGGATACCTCACACTAAACCATGCCACCCAAGGCTCTGTCCAACCCAACCTTGAACACCGCCAGTGATGGAGCATTCACAACTGCCTTGGCAACCCATTC
>JARCZZ010013870.1:0-30155 GCA_030323915.1 Brotogeris chrysoptera
GTCTCAGGAGAGCAGAGTAGAGGGGCAGGATCACCTCCCTCAACCTGCTGGTCACGCTCCTTTTGATGCAGCCCAGGGTACGGTTGGCTTTCTGGGCTGCAAGCGCACACTGCCAGCTCATGTTCATTTTTTCATTGACCAACACCCCCAGGTCCTTCTCTGCAGGGCTGCTCTCTATCTCTTCTCTGCCCAACCTGTAGCTGTGCCTATATATGTATAGCTTATATGTAAATATAAATGTAAACATATGCATAGATTATAAATAAATATTGCATGCATTTATATATTCATACCTATTTTTCTAAATATTTATTTTATATGCATTTATTTGTATGCTTAGGTGTGTGTCTGAAACCAGGACACTGTTACAAAACAATTGCTGGTTATTCCAGTATTACATCTTTGCAAGTGCATACAGTGTTGCAAAACACTTATACACTGTTTCTGGTTTCACTATTTTAGTATGCTCATGTTTGGCTTAAAGAGAAGCAAATACAGTCATACCTTCCTTTCAGTATGCAATTTCTTTTTATGTGCAACAGGCATCTGCCTTGGCTACTTCATGTTCTATTACACTTTAAGGATGCAAAAATATCAGCATAAAATACTAAATCCCACAAAGATAATTTATAGCTACTTATGCTCTAAATAGTCAAGGAGGGATGGGCACAATGGGCGATTCAGTGATCTTTTCTCTCAGATTTATTTCATTCTAAAAAGAGTGGATCATGTAACTCAAGCTTCTGCCAGAAGTCCTTGTATTTTTGATGGTACACCGTAACCAGTGCAGTTGCCTTAGTTTAGATGGTTTTCATTTTATTTACTTATTAGTTCTTTTTTTAACTTTGTATATTTTGGGTTGAAATGGCATTAAGAATTGAGGTAATACTTGGCAGTAAAACTGGGTTACTAGAATATATGGTGTTCTTACTACCTAAAATTTTTAGATACCACTCCAGAAGAAATTTTAAAATTATTTTTTTTTTTTTTTAGATTGCAAGAAGTACAAACTCTTCTTTGGTCTCAAAGAGCAAAATGCAATGAAGGAGTACTAAATACAGACTCTTAGTTAATTAACTAGGTTTCTTATTTACTCTAGCATTTTTCTGTATTTAAGTGGTAGCTGTGTTTTTAATCTTTCCAACCATATCTTGCTTATACTTCACTTTAGCTGAATTCCCACAACTGGAAAACCATTTAAATCCTCTGAAAGCAAACTCTATACTGATCGCACTGACTTTCATGCTAGGTGATCAGATTATGGGAGATAATAAAGCACTTGACCTACACACCACTTGCCACAACTGTCTGCTTATGCCGCCACAGGAGGACTCATTGGAAATTCTTGTTGGAAGATGAAGGACATCCTTAAAGAAATCTTTCATTCCCATGAATAAATTCTATATTAGTTCAGTTTAGCATCATGTACAATTCCAGGATATAGTATTGAGAAGCATCCTCAGGAGGGTAGAGTTCAAGCTTTTATTGCTTCCAGTATGCCACTTCCTCAAAATATGCTCAAAAAAATTAGATAAATGCAATAAAAATTAAACTCAAGGTATGCTGACAAGCACAGAGAAAAACTGAAAACACATACAGAGAAGAAATAGTGAATTACCTTATGACAAGAAAAAAGATTTATATTTTCCTGGTGAAAGAGTAACTGTTGCTTTGCTTCTTTACTACTTTTTTTTTTTCTTTTGATTATATTTTCCTTTTGTTCTTATTTTGGAGTTTTTGGGGTTTGGTTTTTTTTTTCTTTCCCCTTTACCATATTGCTTTTTTTGACTGTTAACCTGAGGGGTGGAAGCTATTCTTATACCCTTGCTGCTTACCTGTAATATTTACCTGGTGTCAGAATTTAAGTGTACACAGCAACTTCTTATTTCCTTTCTTGTATAATCTTCTTCCTTTAAATAGGAAGGCCAGGAGAGTGTTTAAAAAGCATCATCTGCTAGCTGGCTATTACACGGATAGGTTTCTTTTTTCTAACCAACAGCTCCTGATAGTTTTTGGCTGCAGAACTTAAAAGCATCAATGGTATATTTCTCTGAAATTGGAAATCTTAAATTTTCGCTCTTAGAAAAGGATGGGTATTTCAGATTTGATGGATTATATTGTTCCTGTATATAGGAAAGAGTGTGAGTTAACTTACTAAAACATATGGGGTCAAACCAAAGGCCAGTATCCATCCTGGTGTGATCCCAGACTGGTTGAGATCAAAGCAAGGCACGCTATCATATGAATAGAACTTAGATCAGGTTTTCAAAGTTCAATAGGTGCTTTGTAACATACAGTAGTGAAAAACTGAGGGTATCTTATAAAGACCATCTTTGAAAGGCTTAGAATCATCTTGTTCAGGTAGTTTGGTCTTGCCAGCAGTGAAAGCCTTACTACCATTCATGTTGCTTATACTAACAGCTCCCTCTTAGAGCTTTGGCAGATAAATTTACCTTTAGATGTTATTCTGGAGAAACTCTGGAAGCTTCTTTGGTTTAAAATTACCCTGGAAGCATTAGCAGTGTAGAATTCTGGATTTTGTTTTCTCTGTTGCACGGAAGTATTTTTATAAAAATACTACTCCTTATGATCACTTGTGCTTGAAGTTAGCATTTTCTCTCTCAGACTGAGAGTTTTGGATTCATGTATTACTGGGTTAGCTCCAAGGAGCTCTCTTGGTCTTGAAGGCAACCTAAGTTCCTTCAGGCTGATATTCAGAAATGGGGACATACATGATGACGTTCTGAAGACCATTTTGCAGGATTGTGGGTGCCCTAAGATCAGTTTCTTAACCTTTAGTATCAACAAATGACACCTTTTTTTTTTTTTTTTTCTGAAAGAAATCTCTTCCAAGGATTTTTCAGGTGCACTCTATGGCTCTGGTTAAGAATGGTAATATACTAATTACTTTCAAGAGGGTTTTTTGTCAAGAGGCATCTTCTGGATGACAAAAGACTACCTTTGTAGTATCTTGAGCTACAGCAGACAGTTTTGGGCTTCAGGAGTTGTGGCGTTTCTTGTTTTGTTTTGGTTTTGTTTTTTTTTTCCTGTGATTTTGTGCCTTCTTGATGATATGATGACAAGCTGAGGTCATTATCAAGATATGAGTCTCTAGGGGGTTTGCCATGTTATTGCCTAAATGGTGGATAGTTTTCAAGATTTCAGTGGAGCTGTTCTTTTCTCCTTGTAGGCTAAGTATTACAAGGACATAGTGTGCTGAAAGAACGTGTTAGTGGTTGAAACATGTGGCTTAGCATAGATCTAGGTTGCACTCATTTCCTTTCAACTTGCCTGCCTGTAAATGTTTTATTTCTGTGATCTGCAATCATGCTAGTTTTATATTAGTTTCGTTCATGATCTTTTTAGGCCTTACATGACTAAGCTTTTGTCTTTTGCATCCTTTTTTAGCATCTCTCTTCTGGTGGGCTTCTGGAAGTTCTCATGGGGCTTTTTCCTCCTGTTAGAATCCTAATTCATCAGGAATAACTAACCCTGATTTGATTATGTTTAGGAGAAAAACCATTTTTTAACTGAATCTTGACCACATTTAAAATGAAAGAAAAAGCTTCTCTTTTGTAGCAGTTACTTCAACTAACTGTTAAGGATGGAAATTCTAGTCTTAGAACAAATCCTCATGCCATTCTTGTTAAATACTCCTGCAGTCATTATTCACTTTGATATTAGAGGTTCGGTTTAGGTACTAACTTTCATGTGCTTCCTTAGTTGAAAGTTTTCATTCACTCTGGGTATTCTGTATTTTTGTATATTGACAAAATAAACTTTGTAGGAAGGCTGCTCATGTTTTCATATCTCCTACCAAACAGTCCTGTGGCTCTGAGCACAGATGTCGTCTCTGGATGGCTGACTGCCCAACAAAGTATTCTTCTTTGTTGAAAGGTCATTGAACTTAAGCTCAAGCAATAGCTGTGGCAGTCTTGCAGTCTGCCTGTAGCTGGGATCTGTAGGTCTGCCACAGAGAGCTTCATTCATTCATCTGGATTCTGCTTTTGTTTCCATTTCAAAAGTGCCTTTGAAAGAGCAGTTTTTCAGTCTTTATTCTAGTGGGAGCTCTTGAGCCTTTTCCCAGTCTATTTACACCATACAGTAAGTTGCTCACGGTGTTTATACGTACAGAAAAACATTGAAGTTGAAAGTTTAGTTACTCTAAATAAATTCATTTTCTTGAGATAAATTGTGTATATGTTCATTCAGTAATCAACCACATCTGCTCTCCCTTGACATCCTTAGAGAAACTGTGGCATTCTGACTTCAGAGGAACTGCAAGGGAGAAAAATGCCCTGCCTATGTAATTCCAGCATAATAAGCACAAGGGATGGGATCTGGGGATTTTCCTGTAGAGATGTCAGAGTACCAAATAGTCCTGTTTCAGTGCTTGAGTATAAGAATGATGGAAAATAAGTAATCTTGTGTTTATTTTTTTATGAAGATGCTTCCTGTTTGTTCCCTCTCGTCAAATAAATGAAGCAAGGGTTTTGTTGTGATTTTCTTTTTCTCCCCAATTAAAAATCATTTTGATTTTTTAAAAAATAAATAAATGAAATTAATTCTTTTTTTTTTTTAATCAGTAGTAGGAGGTCATGCCTGTCCATGTCTGTTACATTCATTTTCTTAAGCCATTCTTTAGAGTGAGGGTTGCACATGTGTGGACATTTTAGCTGTGGAGACTGTTGCTTTTTCAGTATCAAGCTGTGTTGATCACTGATGAAGTGATGGTAGTCACTTAACACAACTTCATTAAAAGGTGTAAGTAGAATGGCTCATGTTTTCATCTGTTGTCCCTGGACTTCTGCAAAGTTGTAAAACAGTTGTCCTGATGAATCTGTTACTAAAAACAACAGAGTTGCCAACTGGAATAAAATGATCAATGAAGCTTACTTTTCTGTATTACCTAATGTGATTATGACTTATAGATGTAATAGCCTCAATTAAGAGCTGAGCTGTGACAGATATTAAACTACAAACAGGATTCCTTAGTTGGTTTTGGTTGAAGATAAAAAAAGTATTAGAAATTGATACTCATCTTGCTTGGACTGTAAAGGGTTAATCTTTATGGACTGGGCTAAGCCTGTCAGATAATGGACTGAGCTTCACATTCTATGCTAAGCAATTTAGATAACAGAAAATGTTTAAGTAGAAGAAGAATAGGTGTCCCTGTAAGCAAGATAGAAACAAAGGTCCTTGGCCTAGGCCCTGTTGAAACAAACTCTGGCAGACTTTGATTAAAGAAAAATAAAATGAATGAGATTCAAGAAATTATTTAAATATATAGATAACTTTTCTGTGAAATTTAATGAACTTGTCATGCTTGATTTAAATAGATATACATTTGACTTTTCTGTGAAATGTAATGAATAAATATGTATTATTACCATATAATGCTTGCTTTGGGAACACCAGATAGACACGTTATGTGGAAGGATCCCCCACGTCTCCAGTGCTGCAATAAAGAATGCCTACTTTCTAAGATCTCAGCATCACAGATCTTAGAGTTTAAATTGCCAGCTTTTATGGTATCAAGATCTAAAAAGACATGGCCTACAAAGAAAGCCAGATAGTATTTTTTATTTAAAACTAGAGAAGAATTAGGTAAGAAATGATGAATTTTAAAATAAATAAGCTTAATTTCAAGAAGAGTGCAGAACATGGTTTGGTGGTGTGAAATCTGTAATTTAGTTTGGGGACTTTTAACATGACGCTTATGAGTGGTATTGGTATTTTCCAAAATATCCTCCTCCTTTCCACTCCTTCCCCCTCAGGAGAGGCAGGATTGCAGATGTTCTTGTTTTCACTGAGTGGGGGGAAAAAGTGCAAAAATAAAAATTTTAAGTTTTCTTCCAAAGCCTTTTAATACTAAAATCATAAAAAACCCTAGTACTACTTCTCAAGTGTATGACACTTGCAATTTTTCATTTTACTTACAACTCAATTTGTTTAATTTTTCTTTGGTTTTGAAAGGTTGTAGAAATCAATCTATCTTGTCCAATCTATTTTTATTTAGATCCACTTTGCTGTATTTAGGCTGCCTAGAAAAGTAAAGCAGAATGCAGCAAAGATGCAGGTTAATGTAATTCTGGTTTACTTAACGTAGTATTTCAGAGTGGTGCCTGGATTATTAGAGGATTATGAAGTATTTTTGAATGCCAGTGATCCATGGATAAGGACTCGTATACCCACTGAAAACTCTTTTTAAGTAGTCATTTGGTTGGGAACTCAAAAATTAAATAAATTGCATGCAGTCAAGAAAAATCTTGGATTTGAGGGAATTATCCAATCAGATACAGGGTAAATGACCAAACAATAAGAACTATTTTATAATCATATAACAGCTAAAGTGTACTTTTATACTTCATTAGCAGATTGTTATGCACATATTTTAGAATTACAGTTTAGTCTTGTGTTTTAATTTTCAGTGTCTAAAAATTATATTGACAAAAAGCAACCATCTTAAAAATGTTTTCAAAGTGAAGCCACTGAGATCATATTTCTATAATCAAGTGCAGCCTGTGGTTTAGCACTGACTGAACCAGTAAAATACGGGTTATAGAGTGTGCATCTGGGCAAAATCCTTTTTCATAAGCAATGTGTTCATTCAGACAAACAAATACACTGTGATAATGAGTTTGGTCTCAGAAGGAGTTGTAAAAAGGCCATTAATAAGCATATGTCATCAAGATGGAACCTGACTAGATAAAGGAGAAGAAATTGTCTGTCCTGTAAAAGAGGGCTGGAGGTAGTTAGCGGCCACTGAAAATGCTGCTCTTAAGCAGGAAGTCTGCTTTACAGTACTGCATGTATATGACATACAATGTACTGAGAAGTGAGGATGTATGAGACTGTGGGAAAAAAACCTCATGGTTTTCACTATACCAATGGAAATCTTGAATTCCTGGAAGCTTCTTACATTCTTCTTTGGAGCAGTTTTACAACAGATGTGAAGAGCTGAATGTTTATGTTTATGTAAATGTATGAGGTGATGGACCAGTTAAAAATTGCCACAGTTGCAATTATTTTGATAGTCTAGGGGCCAAGATATTTGTTTAACAAAGAAAAAATAATGTTCTGAAATTGTATATTTGTGAGTTGTGGTTTTTTGTTTGGTTGTTTGGTTGGGGTTTTTTTTTGGTGGGGTTGTTTGTCTATTTTTCACCATGAAGTACTAAAAAAATATATGCTACTCTCCCTAATTGCTAATTTGGTTGCTAATGAAAAATGTACCTTATCTTTTTTTCTGTACTATTTAAGGAGGCTGTTCTTCCCCCTGACATTTTCAGAAAGCAGGGTGATTCAAGTGATAATTGGAAGAGGGAAGAAAGGATTTTAAATGTAATGTTTTTCAAATTAAATGGCACCTACTTGTCTCACACTTGTGGACACCAGTTTTACAGAAGAAGATGAATCTTCCCACTAGCACTGAAATAACTGAAGTTTGATATTTCTAAGAACTGACACATGAAGTAACTGTTCTGAATTCTGGAGAGAAATAACTGAGCTTGCAGACAGTGAAATTGCTGTAACTTGAGTGAATTTAAATGTTTCCAGGTGTTGTGTGGGTTTCTCCATGTAAAGGTAGGGGTTAAAGCATTGTTGAGTCATCTTTCCTAATATTTAAAGTATATGTTACAGGTTTTCTAATTCAGATAGCTTGCTGACTTTGAAGCTTTGTCAGTATAAAAATTTATTATATACTTCAAAATTTTCCTGAAGTGGTTTGTAATTAAAGTATTTTAGTACTGCTTTCATGTGGTATGAATTTATGAATTACATAGCACATAATAGTGGAGGAAGAGACTGAAAACATATTGTACTTGTGTTTGAAACCAGCACATTGCCTTATGTGCTGCCTACCAGAACACTGTTCCATGTTCTGTTCTTATTCATATTAGGTATTATAGAAGTTGAGTTCTGTCCCTTTCCATTTTTTCTGTTTTCAGTTGTTGCAAATGAGCTTGATGTGTACTTGTTTGAGGTCCTTCTCTGCGTGATGGATTTTTCAGCTGTATTTTCTCTTCACTCTATATTCTGTGTGTTGGGTTTACTTTGCTTTGAATTGATGATCAAGAGAGATACAGTGGTACCAGATCGCCGTGCAAAATAAGGCCAGGACATTGTGGGTAAAGCACAAGTTAATATCAGACGGACTCAAAAATTATTATTTGTTTGATTCAGTCAGACATGGTAAACTGCCTTGGTAAATCCATGTTACAATTACATGTTTTATCTTTTTTATGTTCACTGAATTTTGTTTGTGTTTTGTGTTTTGAACAGTGATTCCGGAGTTTATAAATCAAGTAAATATTGCATTGGAGAGCTTAAGCAAGAACACAGTGCATCTTTTTGATGATAACCAGTTTGTGGACATTTCTAAGAAGGTGTATGATACAATTCATAACATCAGATGCTCAGTCATGATGATTCGGGTAAAGTTTTTGTTTATTAAATATTCATTTCTAAGACAGTTCAGGACATCAGGGCATTTTCAGGATAACTTAGAACTGTGTATGTGAACTGTGTAAACTCATATTCAGATTGAACTGATCTGGGAAATCTGTATTACAGTGACACAGACATGATTATAGTTCAAGAAGACTAGAATTACATTGAGTATTAGATCACAATGTCACATTAAAATTTGTTTTGTTCTTTAAAAATATTTATTTATATTTTGCTGGTAGAGATCTTCATTCACTTCATTAATTATCAATTTGTGACTACAAGCCATAATCTGTTTGTAATTCCTCCACTTTCACCTTATTTAGTGGAATGTAGGAACAGAGATTCAGGTGATCCTGATAATCTCTTGTTGAAGTTTTGTCAGCTTCACACACTTAACAGCCTGATTTCTATCAGCCTTAAACAATCTCAGTCAACGTACCAATCCCGGTGCTTCCCAGAAGTTGAAGATGCTTTAGAACACCTTATTTTTTAAATCTGAAATAGAGTTTTGTCATATGCAGAATTTCCCCCAGATATCATCAACCCACAAATCCCATTTCAAATGATAAAACGACTCAGCTGCACTATCTGTATGTTCAGAAATTTATTTTTAAACAAAATTAAGCACTAATAAAAACGGAGATACATTTTTCAAAGGAAGCTTGTCTGCTGCACTGTCTTTTCAGTTGAAAGAAAGAAATAGATTTCAACTTTTAAATATAAAAAAATATTACAGGCTAGCATGACCAGCAAGTTAAGGGAGGTAATTGTCTCCCCTGCTCTACTTTCGGAAGACCCCGCCTGGAGTACTGCATCCAGCTCTGGAGTCCTCAGCACAGGAAAGATGTGAACCTGTTGGAGTCCAGAGGAGGGCCACAAAAAACGATGAAAGGCTGGAGCCCCTCTCCTATGAGGAAAGGCTGAGAGTGTTGAGTTTACTTGACCTGGAGAAGGGAAGGCTACAGGGCAGCCTTCCAGTACTCAAAGGAGGCTTACAAGAAATATGGGCTTACTTTTTAGTACAGCCTGTAGGGATAGGACAAAGGGAAATGGTTTTAAACCAGCAGGATAGATTCAGAATCGATACAAGGAAGAAATATTTTACAGTGAGGGTGGTGAAACACTGGGACAGTTGCACAGAAAGGCAGTAGATTCCCCCTCCTGGAAACATTCACTGTCAGGCTGGATGGGACTCTGGGCAATTTGGTATAGTGGAAGATGTCAGTGCTCATTGCAGAGGGCTTGGACTAGATGACCTTTAAAGGTTCCTTCCAGCCCAAACCATTCTATGATTCTAATATGCATTAGTGAGTCTTAATGTATTGTGGGGTGTAAATTAAACTCTTTCAGTAGGAATTCCAATCTGCAAAATCTTTAACATATCTCATCCTTATTGCAGTTGTCAATTACAAAATTTTTTATATACTGAAGAAAGATCCTGAAACATGTATCTTGCTTCTAACAAGATATTTGAGTTGGAGTTAGCTGGCAAAACAAACCAGACTGAGGCTGATCCTCTGTAGGTCCTCTGATCAGTTCCTGTTTCAGTGAACGCAGGCTAAGAGTTTTGGTTAGGACATCAAATTTTTTTCTAGATCAGGTAAGCTTCATTTAATGCCTCTGTTGCTCATCCCTACTTCCCTAAGTAACTAAGAGGCTCTGGTGGGTTTTTTTTTAAGATTACGAAGTTGTTTTTCTCTGTTCCTCAGTGAGATCTGGGCCTTCTGTATGTTCAGTCTTCTTGGGTTTGATCATGACTGACTACATTTTTAGAGATTAATTTTTGGGAAATTCATTGAGGAGTGTAACAAAGCTTCAGTCAGTTTCTATGAAGTCGTAGAAACTGCTCTGTGGGAAGCTCTGAGTATATATTCTTACAGTCTTCTGTGATGTGTATATATATGTGGACAGTCACTCAAAAAAGAGAAGGGTGCTCTATCCCCTGTACTAATTTCTGAAGCATGAGGGGAAAATATTTTCACCTGAAAGAGACTGCACGTATGCATAACTTGTAAGTTCACAGTGTATGTGTACAATGGAAGTGCATAGTGCATCTGTAAAATTGTAAGTCATTGCACCACACCTAAATTGACAGTATTGATATGAAGATTTCTGTCAGTGCCATCTTCCACTTCTGCTTTGCAAGTGCAATTTGACAATGCAAGGAAAAGCAAAAGTTACCAGAATTACTTTGTTGGCTGTACCTGAGGCTGTGGGAAGCAAAGAGCAGATGCTCCTCCTCTTGTGAACTGAAGTTCTGAGCCTGCCTCCACCTGTGCTGAAACTCTCATTATCCAAAACAATGCATGTGTTTGCCTCAGAAATCAATGTAACTTGAAGTGCATTCAGCTATATTTGAATGTATTCAACAGCCTAGCAATTGGAGAGTCCTCACAAAAGCTCAGGAGATCAAAAAGAAATTTATTCATTTAAAGGGACATGTGCAGCTTTCTACTTAATGAATACCATTATTCAGACACTGTCATGCGAGGGTTTTTTGGAGGTTCGGTGAATTGATATTCAGCTAGTCTACCATCCCTTTGAGATACTGACTGCCAGCACAGAGAGAGTGCTGAGGAAACCCTGGCATTAATTTTTTGAGTAAGGATGGATTTGCATTCCTAATTAGATACATTCCAGACAATGCCAGTTTCATTTCAGTCTGCCTGGAAGAAGCTTTAGCAAATCTGATGGTTATTCAAATGTATGCTGTTACCACAGCTGCCGAGGTGAGGAAATAAAAGCATTCCATGGCCAGCTTATAGGGGCTTATAGATACAGTGCCAAAGAACAATGGATTGTCAATTACGGGGCATTGCAAGACCGAATCAGGGAAAGAAATTGTTAATCAAAATATAATTGAGAAGTATAAATGAATGAGGACAGGGAGCCACAGGGGGCATTTTTCCAAAATCAAAATAAAACCAGAAACTCTCCAGATCAGTTCCTCAGGAAGGATTTCAAGCATATAATTAAATAGAATGTTTTTAAAACTGGAGTTCCTAAATGTAAAATGCTGCCAAATGGTATGGTTAATGCTGATAATCAGATCTGCTTTTCAATGTCCAAACTTAACTATAGATGCATAAAACCTTCATTCCAGTCCTACAGGTATAATGTGGATAACACTTGAGAGCAACTAGATAGTAAAAGGTGTGCTGCATTGATGAGCTGAAATAGAAATACCTCTGGAGCTGCAGGATGCTTCCCTTCAGATGCTTTTAATTGTTTCACTCACGAAGATTAATTCACCCAGTGGCAGCTGTTGATTTGAAATCATGAGATACTTGATCCAAGGCATACAGCTACATGTCCTTCTCAGTTTCTGTCTTCCTCAGTCCTTATTTTACTCTTGAAGCATCTGATTTTTGTTTAAGTGTAGAGGCTTTGGGAGCTTGATCTTGCACAGGAACATTTGAGCGTTATCTAGATAGTGTTTTAACCACAATACTGCTGTTACGGAAATAAATTAGGGTAAATAGTAGAATTAAAGACAAGAATTCTGCCATGTGAAATATGTGGAAAAGTCAAAGTAAATAGATTGACAATCTTTAAGACTATGTATTAAATGTTGCAGAATATTAAGACTGATGCTAGAACTTAAAAAAATGCTGCTATATGAAAGCACAGTTGCTTGAAGAAAATGAGAGCTGGATTGAAGTAACAGCTAATAGTATTCCATTAGAATATTAAAACCAGTGGAAAGTTGTAATAAATTCAAGTGAATAATAACTGCTGATAGCTAAAACAGTAATAAAGTCATCTTAACAGAAATATGTCAAGAACAGTCAAAGAGAATTCACCAAGTTGAAGTTTCATGGAATTATTTGTTTTTATTGGAAGATAAACAGACATGGGAAGTCATCTCATATTGTAGAAATATTTATATTTACATCTGGATTAGCATCATAAACTGTATTATTATTGTGAGTCTGCATTGTAGATGTCTCATCAAAATGCTCTATACTGCAATAGTTTTGGGACACTGTCTGCACGTGTTTCAGTTTAACATGCTGACATTTTTTTAAATGCTAATCTCCATATGGTACCAGGTCTGTTGTGTTTCCAAACAAATAAAACTGATTTCTGTTTTCTGGCAAACAACTACACATATCAGTTTGCTTGCATTTCATATTTCTGTACCATGTAACAAACTCTCAAATATCTGATTTTCTGCCAGTTTCATTAGTTTAAGGCCTTTAACATCTTAAAAAAATCAGATGACCATTCTTGTTCTCCATATAATAGTGTTGCTGGTTTTGTTGCTTTATAGAGCAAAGAGCTGCTCAGCAGTGTATCTGTTAAAAAAACCCCACCTTCTCCTTTTCCTTGAAAGTTGTATCCTGTTTACTTGAACATGTGGGTGGGTTACCCTAGTAAATATCTTTAGAGTTTGCAGTTAACCAGAGTTTCCATAATAAGTACCTGTTCTTAAGAGCTGAGGTCTTTTCACAAAAAAAATTTAACATCTTTAAGTAGAAAACCAGATTAATTTATTGATTTTGAAAACAGGTGGTGTGTTTGCACCTCATGTAGGGGGAGGGAGACAGAAGAAGCTTTTGTGCTTCTACATTTCTACGCTTTCAGGATAAAAAATTTTAACTTTTCAGGTGATTGTACATTCTTCTCAGTATTAACCCTGCTCCTATGCTCCAGCCATTCGCTCAGATTTTACAGGAAGATTTCTGATCTTAGATTCTGTGTTCTTATCACACATAAAATGACTAGTGAGTAGGAAAAAAGTGCCCGTTCATCCCCATATGTGCAGTTCCAATATTGTCTTTTTACATTCTTTTACTATATTATTTCTATACAGAGAAATCATCCTGTAGTATAGGAGTGTCAAAAGCAGATGCCCCCTTCTGAGCAAGAGTATGTAGGATTTTCATACTGTTTTATGTTTATGATGGAGGAATAGACTCTTTCTCTAACTATATAAGCGTATGAGAAAACACTTGGTGTTGTCAGGCTACATCTTGCATACAGGTCTGATGGTGAAGATTTTCCTCTTCCTTCAAATCAGCAGCTCATATGCACCATCCAGGCAATTCTAGATATGACTAAATGGAAGTAAGTGCTTTAAAGGTGTTCCAGGAACTCACCACTTGGATAGTATCAATACTGTAGTTACTGTATGTTAACATTTTTTACTTTTTTTCAGTATTTTAAATTAGTTTAATATATTCATTATTTTGTTCAAAATATTATGGTTAACGAAGCCTTCTTTCTAAACCCAAAGTACTGCAGTATCTTTTGAACCAAACCTTACTTTTTACTGTCACACCATTTACTTGTCTCACATTCTCATCAGTGAGGAGAAAGAGAGAAGAGAAACATACATAGAGGATCACAGAAGGAAGGGACCTGAGGAGATCATCTGGTCCAGCTTCATGTTAGGAGCAGAATGCTATCCTGGGCTCTGTCAAGCCAAGTCTGACTTCACTATTGGGGGTGGGTTTTTTTATATTTATTAGTGTAAAGACAGTAATGTAGATTGACGGGACAAGTAAAACAATAATGTGTGTTAAATCTTACTTATAAAAGCAAGCCGCTTGCTGCACTGCATGCCACTGCTGGACTATACTACTTCTGCGCTTGCTGTGTTGATGCTTGCTTGTTCACATTCAGCACATGACTGTATGAACTATCTTCTCTTTTTTTTACTCTTTTTCAGGTTAAAAATGTAATTTTCTTAAATCTGCCTTAGATTTTCAGTTTGTGTCAGCTAATGGCAAAGATGTGCTGTTTTCTAAAAATGAAAGAAGAAAAAAAAGGCTCTTTATATAGGCAAAAATAGTGAATTATTTCAGAAATGCTCATACAGGGACCAGTGGTGAAAATGTCAGCTGCATGCTGTATCGGTTACAGTATAAATGTGTAATTATCCATCCTCGCAAATCTGCATTGTCTCTTGCCCAAGCTATACAGCCTCAGGCTGTATAGATGTATCCATGCAAGGCTGTGAATTAAGAACTTCTCAGCAGCAAATTGCTGCATGGCTTATCATCAGAGTCTGTTAGTGCTGGGGCTCCTGGTTCAGACAGAAGCCTGTATGCTTTTTACAGACATGGATAGCATGAACAGTTTTGACTTACTACTTGAAATTTCAATTCTTCCCAGTTTAGGGATTAAATCATATGACAACTGTCACATATGCTTATGTTTTTAATTGTTCACAAAATTATCCCCCTCTCTCAGGAAAACAGAATGATTCCATAGCTCTACTTTTGTGCTTATTGGGAACTTAATCACAAGGCAGTATTTTTTCTGGACTATTAAAATCTTTGCTGAGAGGTTTTTTTTTCTTACAGCAAAGAAAAGTGATGTGCATTCCTTCCATGCCATTTGGTGCTTACTGTCCAATATAAGTTATATTCCCAGAGAAATGGAATGAATATTATCCTGTTAAAAGGGAAGGAGTGAATTTGTGGAGTAAAACTGGGAGGTGCAGCAAAAATGTTACAAATCACAGATACTATATTAAAATATGCATCCTGCCACATGGTTCAGTGGAGTGTGAGAAATGTGAGCCTGGAAATGAAGACTGCAGTCTCTTAGTAGTGTTAATAGCTCAGGCTATGGTTCTGATTCTGAAATCAGCCCTGTTGATGCTAGTGCCAGTTCTGGCTCATAGATCTTCACTGCTCAGTGTAAATCTGGCCATAGATTCCTTTTACTGACCACAGTCATCTCTACAGTCCATGGCCTAGTTGAAACTTCTCAGTTGTCTTTTTTTTTTTTTACTGTGGAATCACTTTACTGGTAGAATGGACTGTCTTTAGCATGATGCAGAAAAGCAGCGAGGTACATTACAAATGTATTCAATATATAACGGGACCTCAGAAACGTAATAATGATTATTTTGTGCTAGACTGTTATTTCAGTTTTCCTGGCACAAGAACAGAGTAGCAGCGCTATGACCTGTGTCATTCCATGCCTTGACATTGGTGTAACAGTGTAAGATCTGGTCCCGTTGTCATATATTTCCCTGTGGATGCAGCAGTGTGGCAGTGAAAAAGGTTTGGGGTGAATTACTGATTAGTTTAACCCTGAATAATTTCTTTTGGTTTACATTCTTTTAATTCATTAGTATTACATAGGTATATTTGAGTTCAGGTTTGCTGTTAATGATACCCTCCTGCCTTTTTATTTTATTTTATTTTTAACCGTTGCTTGCAAACTTGAATCACGCCAGTTTATTTTCTTTGAAGTGTGCTCATGGAGTTGGAATGCAGAGTTGGTGAAGGTAGGTGAGCATACTAAGTAAGAAGCCATAGAAATAACAGGGAAACTGACTTAGAAAAAACAGAAAACTTGAAAGAAAATTCTTTGGAGAATTAAAAAAAATTAATAATCTTCCACTGAGTTACTGAGATTGCCAAATGGAAGACACTATTTTCAAGTACTGCTTGCCTGAAAAGATATGTAGAGGTTGACAAACCAGATACTATCTAATTACCTGAGAATCTCTGAGACTTATTGACTATTCTTAAAAAGACAGAGAGGAGACCCTTCATTATATTATCATCAACAAAGTCAGTGTATATTGATAATGAAGTGTTTTGCAGCAGGAGAGTACTGTGCATCATCTAGTGCATGGATTATGTTGAAATTGCAGTTTTAGACCACTGTTCCTTCAGTATAACTAAGCCATTAGCTTTTGAGGACTTTTTTTTTTTTTGAGCCCACTATACCAAGTACTTCAGGAAATTAGCACAGTTACATTAATATGAAATTAGTTTGTTTCTCCAAGTGTCCTTATTGTCCTAGTCTCCTGAAGCAGTCTGCATAAAATGATTGTAGAAAATGTAAGAAAAGGCAATTATTCATCAAGTTCTTCCTGAAAATAGAAGCCTTCGTTTTTCCTAGACATGGTCCAGCATGAAATAGTGCATGAGAAATTTTTGTGCCAATTTAATTTTCCTTTGAAATATCATGGAATCTGTTAAATTCATCAAAAAAAATTAGTAGCAGCTTCCATGTTATGATACAGCAAGGCATATATGTATGAAGTACTGAAGATAAAGAGCTGCCAGTAGCTATCTAGAGTGAGGCAGTGGCAGCTTGAGCATGCACACAGGTGCAGTAACATGTCTCTGACAATGGCTTTGCCAACAGATGACTGCCTTTGTTAGCCCCCTTGCACCCAGAGCAGCAGCAACAGCTCATTCCCTTATTACAATATAATTGGGTTTCCTCCATTGGGACTATGGCCAGTGCAGGAATGGGAATATCATCATTCTTTGAGGTGTGCTGAAATACACTGGCTGACTGTGTGCAGTCTTTCAGTGAAGGGCCACATGCTTGACTGCAGTAATTGGTGTCAGAGGCAGCTGGATAACTGACATCCATTGTTCCTCTGCCTATATTTATTGTATTAACCGTACCACTGCCTGCCCTTTACCTTCTTCATAATCAGTGTGTAATTTGCTCATTGAGGAAATCGGATAAGCAGATGACAGACAACTCTACATTCTTTGTTGCTGATGTGCTGTCAGAATGGGGCTCAGTCCTTTTGCTTTAGTGAGAAACCAGTCTGGCATCCCATCCGCATGACACATGCCATGCTGTGTCTGTGAGTTTTGTGGACCACATAGGGTGATCCTGTTAAATACACTCTGAAAATGTTTGTGGTTTTGTGCAAGATGGATTCCAAATATGTAAAAAAAACACAAGTATGCAGCTTAATTAATATTCAGCAAATAAAGAGCAAAGGTGAATATTTGTTTGCTATCAGTGAGGAAGAGCTAACCACAAGAAGCAGAGGTAAACCTTATGTAGCACACAGTTACGTGCTTGAAGTGACATGAGATCTCACCAGTGCCCTGGATCTATTTATGTATGAAGCTCAGCTTTTGGCCAACAAATAAAACAAGCTTGTCACCTTAGTAAGTGAAGCCAGAAGTAGAAACATATCTGGATTTTAAGCAAAGCAGCACCAGCACAGTTTGGCTTCATTTGCCAGTGTTGGGGCTTGCTGACCAATCACTTGTTTCTGAAATAGAGCCCCTATCACAGCAAAGATGAAACCTAAAATTGTGTTTGCCTAAACTTAGGCTTCCCTTTCCACTTTGCTGTTCTATTCTATTAATACAGCCTTAAGCCTTGCACCTTGAAGCTTTCACCATCACAGGCTTGCTGCTTGATTTTTCTCTTGTTTATAGGAAATTCACAGATCAGAAAAGCAGATGACTCACCCTCGCTGCCTTTTAACTGCAGAAAGGATCTGCATAAAGCAAGTTATTTTCCTGGATGAAAAGATCATCCTATCTAATAATTTTGGTGCTGTATGTTTGGTTTTGTTTGGGTGTGGGGTTTTTTGGTATATGAAATTGCACCATGCATTTGTAGAACATTCTCCAGTAAAATTATCACATTTCTTCAGTGGTAGAGTCAAATGCGGATGAAATTTTAGACTGTGTTTAGTTCATCTGTAAAAAAATCCCATAATTTTTTCCTGATAGGTCCTAATTCAGAAAACTCAGTTGCGACTATTACCTGCACCCTCAATATTTAGAGATGGAATGATTTGATCTTACATAGTCTGTAGGATTGCCAGATAGCTCAGAGGTTTGGCAGGCAGCTTTTAACAGGCATAATTGGTTTTTAGGCTGTGATATATCTCTGCTCCTTTTTCATTTTCTTTTTCTTGGGTATGTTGATGAGCCCAGAGATTTGCCTAACACGTGAGCAAAAAAAAAAACAAACAAACTCTGAGAGCATTATTGATTGCCAAAAAATACCCCCTTCCAAAAAAACAGAAAGTAAAAGAACAACTGAACTCCATGTTAGGGACCATTCAATAACCAACATGAATAGCTTATCATGAGGACATAGGTTCGTATTTGAAGAAACATCGTGCTGCATCACAAGCGTAGCTATGCATTGTCCTGCCTCACAAAGTAATGTTTCTTTGTATCTTCTTGTTTTTCTTCCTCTCCTTTTCTATTTTCCTTTTCCATTTTCTCTCTCATTACCTTACAGTTTCTTTCATGAAGGTGGTGAGACAGTGGAACAGGTTGCCCAGGGAAGTTCTGGAGGTCCCATTCCTGGCAGTGTTCAAGGCCAGGCTGGACAGAGCTTTGAGCAGCCTGGTCTAGTGGAAAGCGTCCCTGCCCACGGCAGGGGGCTTGGAAATGGATAATCTTTAAGGTCCTTTCTGATCAAAATCATTCTCTGGTTCTATGTTGTTTGTGTGCAGATTCACTCTCCTGCCTGGTACTGAGGTAGTATAAAAATTACCTTTTGTAAAGCATGGAATTCCCTCTGGGTGCCAGTCTCTTTGGAAAAGGGTAACTAGTGCATGAATTCTGATTTTTATCTTGGCTAAAATAGATAGCATAATCAAGTATGAAATTTAAAGATGCTGAACTATAGAAATTGTATAATACAGTAATCCAATTCCAAAAGCCTTGTTAGAAGTGTGGACATACACATTAAAGGCTATCAGTATTATGAAATGTTTAACACGCTTTTAGAAGTAAGTTTGCTTACTCAGTCCCTGGAGCTGGAACACCACGAGTGTGGAAACAGTGACTTTCCATTTGTGAACACTGAAATTATAAGGGACCAGCTGTATCAGCTGAATGTTCAGAAGTCCATGGGGCCTAATGGGATTCATCCCAGAGTACAGAAGAAGCTAACATGTTACGGATCCCTCCTGATCATCTACCAAAGGTCTTGGGAGTCTGGGGACGTCCTTGCTGACTAGAAGCTGGCCAGTCTTATTCCTATCTACAGAAAGGGTGTGAGGGAAAACACAGGGAACTACAGACCTGTTAGTCTGACTACAGTTCCTAGAAAAATTACGGAGAAAATTGTACTGCATATTGTTGAAAGGCATTTAAAGAATAATGCAGTCATCAGGCACAGTTAGCATGAGTTCACAAAGGGAAAGTTCTGTTCTTCAATAAGGTCACCCACCTGGTAGATGAAGGGAGAGTGGTGGATGTAGTTTATCTGGATTTTAATGCAATGTTTGATAATATCCCTCACAGCATTCTTCTGGACAAGTTGTCCAGCTATGGGATAAGCGGATTCACAGTGCACTGGGTGAAGAGCTGGCTGAACAGCAAAGCTCAAAGGGTTGTAGTGAGTGGGGCTACATCTAGCTGGTCACCAGTTTCTCAGGACTTAATTCCAGAGCAAGTTGTGTTCATTGTGTTTATCAATGATAAGGATGCATAAATTGAATGCACCATTAGCAAGGTTGCTGATGATACCAAACTGGGAGGAACTGTTGACTATCTTGAGGGACTGCAGGCCTTGCAGAGGGATCTAGATAGATTGGAGCATTAGGCTATGATTAATGGGTTGAAATTTAACAAGTGGAAATACCACATGCTGCATGTAGGACAGAGTTAATGCTGGGTACATGTGTAAACTGGGAATGGAGTGGCTGGAGAACAGCCCTGTAGAAAGGAATCTGGGTATGCTAGTTGACAGCAGGCCCAGTAGGAGTAACCAGGGTGTGCTGGCAGCCAAGAGGGCAAGAGGTGATTATCCCACCATATTCAGTGTTGGTGCAGCCTCATCTTGAGTACTGTGTGCAGTTCTGAGCCCCACAGTTTAAGAAGGGTGTTAAGACACTTGAATGCTTTCAGAGGAGGGCAGCAAAACCGGTGAAAGGGCTGGAAGGAATTCTGTATGAGGAACTGCTAAGGACTTTGGGCTCATCTAGTTTGGAGAAAAGGAGGCTGAGGGGCAAACTCATTGCTCTCCACAGCTTCCTGAGGAGGGGAATTGGAGAGGGATGTGCTGATCTCTTCTTCCTGGAACTGATAAGACCTATTTATTACCTATCTCCCTCAGCCTGTATCTGGCCTTCACGTGGTCCTGTGGTATGGCACAGTTCACTGAGCATTCATAACTAGTTATTTCCTACCTTTTAACTTTTTGAAGTAATTTTTTTACCCTTCCCTCCCATTTGGAATTGGATTTCTTACTTGCGAAAGTAAAGTTCCTCTCTCTTCTCTTTTTAGTCTCACAGACACATCTAGATCCTTGCACCTGATTTCATTCCCATCTGTTCCTTATGTTGCCTCTATATTAAAATACTGCACTAAAAAAACTGTGAATGTTTTAGAAACAAGCGCTTAAAAATTATTAAATAGCTAATAAATACAACTGTTGAAGTTCTCTGTGAACTTAATGCACTGAATCTAAACAATATGTCATTGTATCATCCCTAGTGTGTATTTAGCAAGCAGGTGTGTTTTTTCATGGTATCGCAATAATTTGACAATAGTAAATCTTGCACTGAATTAAATACCCATACTACTTGCATATGTGTGCATACTGATATGTTAGTATTTCCATAAAAGAAAACAAAAGTTTTAGTCAAATCAGCGAGTAGATTGTTTTTTATTTAGTGTGAGAGAAAATTTTAGAGTTTGGATGATTTTAATGGGTACAAATGATTTACTGGTTTTCTGATCAACGTATACATTATGGCAAATAATATTATATAAATGAATTAGAGTATCAGTTATGTGATCACTGTTTTCAAAAGTGATTTTCCTATATGAATCAAGGATCTATGACCAGTTATAAGGAAAATTTATTCAATCGTGTAAGTCTGGTTTCTACATTACATTAAATAGTGCAAATCCCATTCTAAGCTTTCAAGCAGTAATAACTCCTACAACAAATTAACAGTTTGTGCTGTTTTAATGAAGAAATTCGCAAAATGACTGCTACATGTTTTTTCATCCATTTCTGAGGATTTAAACTCTCTAATTAGAATTAAGGTAATTCTAATAAGGTAATATCAGTTTGTGTTTAAAGTCATCATTCTTGTAAAGACCTGACTTGTACTCTAACAGCAAGTGTTCCATAATGTTATCTGTGCATAACAAAGTATCTTTGCTTTTTAAAAAAAATTGACAAAAATTAAAGACTTGAATCTTGTGCAATATTTGCTTCTACTTCCTTCATGTCCAGTTCCAGTTCAGTAGTTCAAGCACAGTGGTACTCTTGTCAGTAGCATTTTCTGTACAGCCCAGCATTAATTTAAAATAATTCTCAATGTTCATTTATCTGACATGTTCTTACAAACAGCTGGAAATTCCCAGGTGTTTTCAAGCAATTTGTTTTACTCCTTCATTAAATTTAGGCAGTTCTTCCTAAAATCCAACCCACATGTCTTCTTGTGGCAGCTTAAAGCACTTCTTGTCTGGTCCATCAGGGCTGTGGAGAATGGACTATCTCCTCCTTCTTGTTTCTTGTATACTTAAAGACTCTAAATTTTCATATCATGCTCGCATCCTCATGCTTGTTGTAAACCTTTTCTTCAGCTGGTTTACCTCCTTTTGGAACCGCAGTGCCCAGCACTAGGTACAGTACTTTCAGTGGAGGCCTCAGCTCTGAGTTTGATAGAAAGCTTGTTTAATATGGCTTACTTTGTTAATATGGCTTACTTATTGTGCTCCTGCAGGTAACTGCAACAATCTGGTTACCTTTATTTTCAAGACTGTGACATTAGTAACCAGTAAGTTAATTAGTAACCAGTAACTAAGGTATAACACAAACCACTGCTGCTACCACCAATAATAATAATAAAGACAAGGGAAATAACAAGGGAAGAAAATACAAGCACTCACCACCCAGCCTGACCCAAGCACTGATCTAGCCCTTCCAGGTAACTGCCCCCAGTTTATATACTGGGCATGACATGCTGTCATATGGAATAATACCTGTTTGGTCACTTTGTGTCAGGTGTCCTGTCTCTGCTTCCTCCCAGCTTCCCCTCCTCCCTGGCAGAGCATGAGACTCAGAAAGTCCTTGATCAGAGTAAACATTACTGAGCAGCAACTAAAACCATTGGTGTTATCAGCACTGTTCCCAATCTGAAAGTCAAAAACAGAGCACTGCAACAGCTACTAAGAAGGAGAAAAATAATGGCTACTGTTTAACCCAGGTCAAGAACCTATTCACTAGTTTACTGAAGAGGAGGTTATGTGAAAGCATACAAAAACTTTTGCCTCTATCCGTAAAAGGGATAAAATATGTATCAGGGTGGTTTGTTTTCATTGCAGGAATTAAAATTCTTTAGGAGATTTGAAACCAGATGTAGTTCTAATATTTACTGACTGTGAAAGGGTTTTACTGAAATTATTGATGTGCCTAAGCAGTTTCCACGAAAATGTAAAATTATGGGCAGGCAGCACCATTGACAAACCAAATGAATCTCATTAATACTTTTCTAACAAGTATTAATCAAAGGTGTTTTTTTCAGGAAAAGAAGTCTGTATTCTGCTCTGTTCTAGTAAGAAAGACTTTTTTTGAAAGAAAATTGCATCCATTGCCATGGGATAAAAATATTGCTGATCAGCTCCAGTCAAATTAACCATAACCAGCCTAAATTGATATTTAGATTCATTAGTTCTTACTGTTCACTTACTGTTCAAGTCAGATAATACTGGCAATTTCTGAAAGACCACTTCCGCCCCATGCAATCAAGCAAGATTTTATTGAGTTTCAGTTGGCTGCAGTTATTCTGCTTTTTATGTGCCTTAGTTAAAAGTAAGGGAAGTGTGGTTTTATGATCTCAAGATGAGCAGTGAGCACCTCCAGAATTTCCTAGTTGTTTAAGCAAATGCACTCTGATTTATTGCTGCTAGTATAATCAGAGTATTAGAAAATGTGACCAGTGACAGAAACACTGAATGGATTAGTTTTAATTAACCTAGTGAATAGAGCAACAGAAGGGGAGAAAGAAGGGTAAGGTTTCATAGCTGGTTTTCAGTTACATAAAATGTTGCACAAGACATGGTTCAGTGCTGGAGTTGGCAGTCCTGGGGTAATGATTGGACTTGATATCTTGAAGGTGTTTTCCTACCCAGTTGATTCTGTGATTCTAAGGAGAAAATCTGTTATATGTTCATCATAATGGATACAAAGAAAGTATATTCTAACTGCATGGGGGAGGTTTCAGTTTAGACATTTGAAAACCAAATTCTGTGAGTAAGAATTTGCTATATTTTCATAGATACTAAAGAAGTTGTGTCTTTGTATCATTTTTATTTATGGTAGTATTTGTTTGTAAAGGACAGACTTACGCTGAATATCTCCCCTTCCATTTCACTAGTCACCAGAGGCTGTCAAAGCTGCATTGTGAAAAAATAGGTAAAGGGAAAATACTGATCTGAAAAAATTTCTTGTTTGGTGTGTTAGAGGGAGTATTCCTTGCTGCCTTGCTTCTTCTGCTTCTTGTATCTTCTTGTCATGAAACCTTCCCAAGTTAAATCCTTTCACATACAAACCCAAGAATTTTCCATGAACTGTTAAATGCATAAGTAATAGCAGTGCACCTATAACTAAAAAGATGTTGGTCTATGATTCTCTTTAGCACCTATAAAAATTGTAACAAAATCATGTAATAAGAAATTTGTTCAGAAACAACACCTGAAATACCGTTCTTTGAGGGGTAGTTGGATGTGTGTATGTGCTTAATTCCACTTCACTTAGGGACCCTAGTTTATAATAAAGTGGAATTTAATTACTGATTTGTGGCATGAAGGCTGGTTTACACAATGATGTGCTTAATGAGTTATTTAGTTCCATGTCAACTGACAGTGATCGCTCAGTGGAACAGTTACTGGTTACTGAATGACTAAATGTGGCTGGATGCTTGAACTTGGCTTCAGGAACCTCTGGATAATTAAAAGCAGGAATTAAAGTAATGGATAGATGGTTCATGGCTAGGGTGGTTTTATTTTCAGTGTCTTAGTGTATGGGAGGAACATCTGCTGAAACAGAGAAGTTTACATTTCAACACAAAGTCATAGGTGGAGAATGTGTGGGAAGGATGATGGTAATGGTACCTGCGCATTCAGAAGTTGGCTATGCATTTAGATTGTGTATTTTCACAATTGTGTACAAGTTTTTGATTGAAAGGCTTTTTCTATGTACCTTTTTTAAATCTATATATTTTACATGCAGATCATATAGTAGAGAGAGTCAGTTGAGACAGGAGAGACATGAACAAATCTTGAGATTGTTGAGGGTTTTCTTAAAATAATCTATTTAACAGAAACAGATGGATTTAGCATGTAAGAAAAAATTTTTGATGCAGGGGCTGCCATTGGTCAGGCTTCATTCATCTGATAAACCCACATTTCTTACGAAATTCGGAATTGTTTGTTCTATCTCTTGTTTCTTGTCCTTTCTGAGCACTGAAATGTCTTTTTAAGACATCAAACTTTGAGATCTTCACTGCACCTTTTTTGACTTTAAAACACTGATGATTTCCAAAAGCAGTTTCAGTTTTCTTACTTGCATTCAGTCAGCCATGAAACACTTTTTTTGTTTTGGCTTTGAGAATGAGGCTTTGGGATATACTCTCCTTCATGAAAAAGTTGAGTTTTCTATGAAGGACAGGAAGTTCTGCAGGCAGGCAGTCTATATCACGTTTTCAAAGCATAGTTCACAGAACTGGATTTGTTGTACTGCACCTGAAATACAGGTTTACAGCAAAAGAGGTGTAACTTCGAAAATAGGTGCTAAAATTCTCTGTGCCTGCTTACTCAGCTATGAGAACTTTACAGTTTTTACTTCAAATGGGTTTTCAGAAGGCAGTTCTCAAAAATTTCACTTCAAACTTTAAAGCTGTACTCCTCTGCTCACATCCATCCTATATTGAGAGAACTATTATCTTAATGTATGCTCAGTGAGAACTGAAAACTCAGGAATTGTCACATAAAGTCAGGCTATTGATCTATCTAGCTGTTTCTAATGGTGATTACTCTTTTTAGTCTTAATCTCCTGGAATTAAGGAGATCAAGACAAAAACAATTTGGCTTCTTGTTAAACAAGCAAGCAAAACCTCTTGGCGTCCAGTAGACATAAGGTGAATTTTGCACCATACTATTTCAATGCGTTTATTATTTTTAAAGCCTCAACTGTTTACCACATAACCTAATCTTGTTTTATTGAAAATACTTTCATCTTTCAGTGTTAAGGGTCATTGTTTGTTCTTAATTAAACTGATTGGTCTTCACCAAATTTTGTTTTCACCACTAATCTTAAATGAAATTATAACTTATATGTATAAAAGATCTTTTTCACAACTTTTTCTGTTAGTAACCAGAACCGTTTATCACCTGCATTTGAAAATAAACTATCTGCAATGTGTACAGGCTATGGCATGATAATGATTTTACTATTACTTGATGACAAATTCCTTGCCAGGAGTTGGTGAAAATGCTGCTAGCAGAGTTCTGATCTCTGGTTTAATTAATCATTGTTAGCTTTATATTAATAATATTCCAAATAATGTGCATGCAAAAGACTTAATTTTAAGGGAAGTGCCAAAGAATAGACATGATAATTTTTAATGATAACTAGAGGGGATAGTATTAACCATAGCTTTGAGATGTCACAATATTGACAAATAAATTAAAACCACAGGTTTTAAATTTGTCCTTTATAATGTGAGGTTTATTGTTTTGAAAATAACACTCAAAGCAATGACTTTTAGCAAAAAAACCTGAAAAGTGCTTTTAAAGAATAGATAGCAACAATTACATGAGGTTCTTACTAATGTAGTAAGGAAAAATAAATAATGCTTGCTCTACTCTCAGGGCCACAAGGATGATGAGGGAGGTCGAGCACATTCTGTATTAAGACAGGATGAAAAAGTTGGGGCTGTTCAGCCTGGAGAAGAGAAGGCTGTATGGAGACCTCATAGCAGCCTTCCAGTATCTGCAGGGGGCCTACAAGGATGCTGGAGAGGGCCTCTTCATCAGAGATTGTAGCAATAAGACAAGGGTTAATGGGTTCAGACTTTAACAGGGGAAGCTTAGGTTAAATATAAGGAAGAAATTCTTTACTGTTAGGGTGGTAAGGCACTGCAACAGGCTGCCCAAGAAACTGTGAATCCTCCATCCCTGGCAGTGTTCGAGGTCAGGTTGGAGAGAGCCTTTGGTAACATGGTCTAGTGTGAGGTGTCCCTGCCATGGCAGGGGGATTGGAACTAGATGATCTTAAGGTCCTTTCCAACCCTAACTATTCTATGATTCTATGTGTTATCAGCATTATTCTCAGACTTAAATTGAAACACACCACTGTACCAGGTTCTAGAAAGAAAAAATAACTTACAGCTGAAACCAGGACAGTAAAAAACTTTGTTTTGGAGAAAATGCTTTAGAGCATAGTCAAACACATAGTTCTATAAAGCTTGGATTAAAAAGCAAATAAACCAAAGAGCACATTTGCACCCAGTTTGGAAATACTGGTCAAAGATCTAAAGACTAAGGCCAGGCCTTGGTTTTATTAATTGCTCTCTCTAATGCCCTAGTACAAAAGTAAGTAAGTACTGGTTACAGAGTGTTTTTCATTTCATAGATGAAAAGGTAATGGATAGCCTGAGATCATTCATGCACAGTAGTAACAACTTGCTAGTACAGTTTGAATACCAGGAAGGTGTAAAATTCATCAATAATAGATATGGCTATAGATATGATTTCAAGCCTTCAGAGTGAGTCTTCAGTAGCAAAATCATAGAGAATGAAAATTTTGTTACAATCATTAAAATTTGGAAAGAAATGCACACCACTATGTAACATGTCAGTAGGAGCCCTATAGTTATAGTCTTAAATGTGTAGGGAAATACATGGATGCATTTTAGTTGGGGTCAACAACAACTTCCCACAACTGACCGAAATCTCTCTTAGAATCTTGAGAAGCTGGCCTGTTCCATCTCACACCTTTGCTCTTTTTTAACAGTCAGCTGTTAATAAATCTTGTTTGTAGACTGCTCAGGCTACATCTTACAATTGATTTCTCCTCTCCTACAACACCCCTAGGGAAGACCATTCAGGAGTTCTGCTCCTATAGCAGCTGGAAATCTTTTTCTTAATTTTCCTGTTCAGATCTGTTTCCGAACTCATTCAGCCACTGTGCTTCATGCATGGGCTTGTAGGTTGTTGCCAGCCAGAGTCTTGCAAAGGACTTCATTATACCTCAACTTTCTTCCTTACATCTACTGGAAATTCCACACTTCATATGTCTTAATAGTGAATTTGCCATTTATGTCTTGTATTCATCTTGTCACTGACTGTGTACACCCAATCCTCTTCCTCTTCTGTCACTTGCAATTGCCAAGACTCCAGTTTATGTCAGAGGTTATGTACAGTTTATGTGAGAGCCCTAAATATTCTCTAATTCCTTCCTTATTACAGCACTTAAGCTCTGCTGTTCTTTCTGTACAAAATTTCTCATTATGGATGATACCACCCTATCTTGTGTTACAAACTGGTAGTCCATAGCAGTTCAAATATGCAGTAATGTTTTCTTACTGTAACATTCAGAGTGAGTGTCGAATTCAAAACCAACAGGGAGTTGTGTTACATTCAGTTTTCCCAATATGGATTATCCATATGTTTACACATGGAATACTCATATAAATATAAAGAGACACATATGTGTCTCAGGTATTTAATAAATAGTGGATTGTGTAAGTAATGTGAAAAATCACAAAGCTTGGATTACATAAAACAGCTTCCCAGGAGAGAAGGCAATTGAGTAACTAATTTTATTGTCCTCATTATTATGGTGACATTTTATTATCCCCACCCCCCCAATTTTTGATGCTTTATGTCTGAAAATTAATATGGTTTATGGTTTGTGATTTCAGGTATAATAGCTCAGTAACTTCTTCCTGCTTTGAAACTTAGTCTTTAATACCTGGATAAGTTCTTTTTCTGAATTCTGCAGTACCAGTAATTCAAAACCTGGGTAATCTGGACTTCAGAGAAAATCACTTTGGAAGAACTCAATGGCAGTGTACTCTTCTGGCTAGGAAAATAGGCTTTCTGCAAGAAACTTCTCATTGCAGCCACAAATAAATTTTACTAACCTGGAAGAGGCATATGCATTATTTAAAAGAGGGAAAAAAAAATAAATTCTGACAACATCTGGGCAGAGGGGCTCAAAGATGAGCCCAGCTGCACTCTGAACTCTGACCCAGTGGTCTAAATCGTGTCACTTACTAATAATGCAACTGTCTCAAAATTATGAACCATTCTCCCCTGTCATAAGATCTTGTATTCCATGTTTTATAGAAGAAAAAATCCCCCTGTATTGGAAATGTGGAATGGTCAAACATTCCCAAGTGTGTGTTCACACAGGAAGGAATGGTGTCCTACTACTGTGAATCCAACTTTATGATCATTGGGGGGTGGAAATTTTAACTAATGTATAGAAAAGCTTAAGAATCACAATGTATTTCTTTATGTTGTAACCAAGTATTGTGTACCTTTAAAAAGAAAGATTTCTTTTTTCTGCAAATCTCTCACTGAATCAAGGCTTATTATTAACTGCCTCAAGGCCAGTGTAATCCTGAGAAGCTAAAGTTACTTAGTTTTAATGCCTTTTCTGTTATTGTTCCTCTAATAAGAGTGTCTGTAAGTGTTTCAATTAAAGTGAGTTTGTGGTAGGGTTTTTTTTATTTTATGGTTATCCACCCACAACAAAACGTGATTTTCCTTCCTCACTGCAGGTTTTCAAAAACTTGTTATGAAAGTACCTTTTGGCTATTGTGGAATTCTTACTATCTGTAATTCCAGGAGTAAAGCTGAGAGACTTCATCACATTGTTGGTCTTTGCCTGAAAATATTTTTTTCTTTTCCTGCTTTACCAGCATACTATTATGCTCATCTTCACTCCCCAAACTGATTACCTGTTTTCTTGAGGAAATCTAGGTGTATTTTTCATCACCAGCTTTATATTTCTTCCAGCATATGCACCAGCTTTGAGTTCCTTATTTCTTACAGTGTTACATCATAGAAAGTATTGTTTTCTTCAGTGAGAGAAATTTGTGTGCTCTTCAAGTAATGGAGTGCTATTTAAACCTTTACTCAAGGCTGAGGTTGGAAGTCTAGTGGCTTACATACCACTCTCTGACCACAGAGGTGCTTTCCCAAATGCTACCAACGTATGCAAGTGGATTTGGTTACTAGTGCCATTACTGTGCTATGGAGTAGAAATAAGATAACAGAACCCTGCAGTGTCCCTGTCAACAGATCTTGTTTATAAATAACTTGACAGTAAAAAAAGACAGTGAGAACATGTAGCAATTCTGGATTTAAAAAATTACACTTGACATGATCGAAAAAAGGGTTGACCAGGGTGTTTTTCTGCTTCACTTTTGGTAAGGTTATCTGATAGTCCTTCTCTTATCATGTCTCTCTTCACATGTCAGGCTTTTGGGAAACTAAGAACATCAGGATTTCTCTCTAATTGGAAGTCTAGATGTCAAGCTGGTAGTAGATCATTCAGTAGCAGATCTGTCACCAGTCATGTATGGAATCTAGTTCTGTATATTTTTAGTTCTTTAAAATGTCAATGTAGTTAATAAATTCAAGTTTCCCTATTGCATCATCAGAACAAGTAGTATTTTTTAAATAGTTCCTAACCTGAAAAGTTTGGTGTGCCTGTGTGCAGTGTTTTTGTAATATGAGGACAGTTGCTTTTAATGTTTGTGTTTGGTTGTGTTTGTTGGTTTTTTTTTCTTAATTTCCTTTGCAGAGCCATGCTCATTATGCTTTTTTTTTGCCTTTTTTACAAAGTTATTTATAATAAAATTCAGAACTTAATGATGAAGAATATTTTTTAATGTCTTGTTAAGTGGGAAGGAGGAAATAAATGTGAAGACCTGGATCATATAGAAAATTCCTCTTGTTATAACTTAGACAATGTTT
>JARCZZ010013870.1:32171-43614 GCA_030323915.1 Brotogeris chrysoptera
TTGTTTATTGTTTTAAAGAGCCTATTGTTTTTAAGAGTCTGAAAACATTTTTGAGATAGCAAAAGGTTTCTTAGTACTTTCTTAGTACAAAATAGATGCATTTAGCGAACAATATTCTTTATGTTTCAGTTTTAAATCATGTTTCAGCAAAACTGTATGTTCACAACTTTCTGAAGTGAAAAGATCCATGGGACCAGCAATATCTACTTCATTATTTGTTTACTTAATACCTAGAACAATAATATCTCTCTCACACTGGATTAATTGTAGTATTATTCCCATTATGGAAATTACAAATTATAGAACTACCTGGGAAAAAGCAAAACTTCTCAGTATAAAAAGTTATGTGAAAAGAATGGCATTTTAATTCACATCTTTTTTTCAGGACACATAGTTTCTAATTCAACAAAACCAAATATTTTCTTTATTAAGACCCCCAAAATAATAAAGACCCAACCCAAAATGAACATTGTTCACTTGTGTTGCATATGTGTGTATCAGTTATATGTTGTCAGTTGATGCTTAAAACACTGTGAGAAATACAGCTGTGTGAAAGATCACTTCATACAATCTTCTTACTCAATAAACATAATTGGCAATTAAAATATACTAGCTGCCCTTTTCAATTTAAATTACTCTTTGGAAATGTTAGCACGTTTTCCCCACGTTACAGGCTAAAATTTCTATCGTAGTTAAGAAAGGCAAGGTTTTCCTTTAAAATGTTAACCACATAGGATGCTTTCAACTTGTTTGGAACAGGTACAGATGCTTGTGCTTGCATATTTTCATAAATACCCCATAATGAAAGCACTTGAAGTTTTTCCTCTTACCGGGAGAACAGAAGTTGAAGTTTGTAGATGTTTACTGTCACGGTGTCGTAACAAAAGATCCACTAAAGCTTTAAAAGATCATGTTTACAGATGTGGTCTTCCACTTCTCAGTTTAAACAGAGTACTACTTTAAAGGAAATGGGTTTTGGAAAAAACCCAAACCAACCCATAAGTAACACGTACTTCCAGATGACTACATGAAACAGTAAATAAATGCTGAAGACTGTTGTAGGTAGGGAGCTGGGTATTGAGAATCAGAGGCATAGTTTATTCCTGTGGAGAGGTACCTTTGGCATATGTTTTTCCGTGTATTACACACATCATAATATATAATCTGCACTGTCAATGAATTTGGTGGGGGGGTGGAAGAGACCATTATTTATAGATAAACTATGGTTAATACATCTGAAAAACCACCAGCAACAGTATTTTAACAGTATAGGATGCCCATTTCTATTTTTTTCTTCTATTTCTTCCCAAAACAATACAATTACTGTAAATGTTTTTTTGGGGGTATCTAGATAGCAGTCATTGCTTAATGCCTGATTTTGTATCTTTACTTGGGAAACGATTTTCCTACATTTCAGATTATGTCAGGGCCATAACTGGTGCATTACACCCAAAATTAATAGAAAATTACAGCTTGGATTAAAGTAGGTAGGTGTCCTCTCAGCCTAAATCAACATATTGACAAAACTTTCATTGACATTATTCTTAAGTGTTTGAACAAATGTATTTGCTGCTGCAGCAAGCATGAACAATGATTTAAGGCCTCTTTTTTTGGACTGCTTTTTGATAATGGTATTTGAAGATTTATACTTGGAACCTATTTAGCAATAAGAAGAATCTGTATAGGGAAGATAGTTTTTAAGGCTTAGACAAGGATTGTCTTGGTTTTTGTTCTGCAGTAGATTTCTGTGCTATTGCAAGGCTTTTGTATGCAGTAGTAACACTAAGAATGAGAGTGTTCCACAAGTAAGACAGCAAGATTGCAGAGTAACCTTTTTTCCTTTTTAAGCACTTTCTTTTGGGCATTCCCACTATAGTAATTCAATTTATTTGTACATATCTGTCTCGATAGTAGTTTGCATAACAGCACTCTGTATTCCTCTTGCCTTGCCAATTTCTTTTTCCATTTTATGGATGGTAGATAATATTTTATAAATAAGAATATTTATTGTTTAATTGTAGCAAAATTACAGTGTGTTAATAGTTGCTGTATGTAACTGAGTTCTTCATGGTCTGTGGTGCAGGAGATGGACCGCTTCACAGAGAAGGTGCTCAGTATACTGTAGAGCCATAAAGACAAACAAGCCAAAAAATCTTGCTTCCTGTGGCAGAGGTATTATGAAGGGCCAGGATTGCCATATGGCCACATAATATCTTATCCCCTGTCTACTTATTACTAACAGTTTCACAGACACCACAGTCCCTGTTACATGGAAGTAATTTATTCAGCTCAACCCAATGATAGCATATAGATCTTAAAATCCAGAAGTGCTCAGGCTGGAACAGTTAGCTCAGGCCACAGTGTGTTTAAACTATTTATTTAATAATATCCAGAGATTTAGTTTTAAAAAAGAAAAATAACCAGACATAAAAGTTTTGCAAATCAAATTATTTTATGTTTCAGGCAAAGATGACTCAACTGCCAGAGGCTGAAAAGGAAAAGATAGCTGAGCAAGTGGCTGACTTCAAAAAAGTCAAGAGTAAGCTTGATGCAGAGATTGAAATATGGGATGATACTAGCAACGACATCATTGTTTTGGCCAAGAGGATGTGCGTGATTATGATGGAGATGACTGACTTTGCAAGGTAATTATGCAAAAAAAGGGTATTTCAGTATTTATAAATATTGGAGGCCATTTTCATACTGTTACTGCAGGAAATACAGAGATTTTTAATGTCAGGCATCTTTATAAAATTGAGTAGCTAAGCTAACGCAGTTAGTGTTGGCACACTAGCTAGTAGTACTGAAATGTTGGAAGGGAGTTTTGAAGTTTTGAACTACATTTGTCACAGAATCATAGAATACATAGGGTTGGAAAGGACCAACCAAAGGATCATCTAGTTCCAATCCCCCTGCCATGGCAGGGATGCCTCACACTAGACCATGTTGCCCAAGGCTCTGTCCAGCCTTGCCTTGACCACTGCCAGGCATGCAGCATTTACGATTTCTTTGGGCAGCCTGTTCCAGTGCCTCACCACTCTCGAAGTAAAAAACTTCTTCCTTGTATCTAACCTAAACTTCCCCTGTTTAAGTTTGGACCCATTGCCCCTTGTCCTCTCACTACAGTCCCTTATGAAGAGCCCCTTCCCACCATCCTTGTAGGCCCCCTGCAGATACTGGAAGGCTGCTATGAGGTCTTCACGCAGCCTTCTCTTCTCCAGGCCAAACAGCCCCAACTTTCTCAGGCTATCTTCATACAGGAGGTGCTTGACCACCCTTATCATCCTTGTGGCCCTGCTCTGGACTTGTTCCAACAGCTTCATGTCCTTCTTACGTTGAGGACACCAGAACTGCACACAATACTCCAGGTGAGGTCTCACGAGAGCAGAGTAGAGGGGAAGGATCACCTCCTTCGACCTGCTGGTCACGCTCCTTTTGATGCAGCCCAGGCTATGGTTGGCTTTCTGGGCTGTGAGCACACACTGCTGGCTCCTGTTCAGTTTCTCATCAACCAATACCCCCAAGTCCTTCTCCGCAGGGCTGCTCTGAATCTCTTCTCTGTCCAACCTGTGCCTGGGATTGCCCTGACCCAGGTGTAGGACCTTACACTTGGCTTGGTTAAACTTCATGAGGCTGGCTCTGGCCCACCTCACAAACATGTCTATTTCCCTCTGGATGGCATTTCTTCCCTCCAGCGTATCAACCAAACTACACAGCTTGGTGTCATTGGCAAACTTGCTGAGGGCATACTCAGACCCAATGTCCATGTCACTGACAAGATGTTGAACAAGATCAGTGTCAACACAGACCCCTGAGGGACACCACTTGTTATTGGTCTCCAGTTGGACATTGAGCCATTGAGCACAACTCTTTGTGTGCGGCCATCCAGCCAGTTCTTTGTCCACCAAATAGTCCATCCATCAAATTAATGTCTCCAGTTCAGAGGTAAGATGTCGTGTGGGACAGCGTCGAACACTTTGCACAACTCCAGGTAGATGACGTTAACTGCTCTGCTCTGCTGAACCACTTGGTTCACCCCAAATAAAAGAGATCTTTCTTACAAGGTTTTAACATTAAATTTTCATGGAATAAGGAACCCTGAAGCACTTACAAACAACTGCATTAGGGTACAACCAGCATGTATGACTCAGAGTTTTCTTAAGAAAAGCTGGTTACAATTCTTTAAGCAATTCAGAGCTCTCATCTGACTTCTGGAGTTACTATTCTTCACACCTGTGTTTACAGAAACTGAGCAAATGGCTAATAAACAGGCTTGGATACATTATTGATCTAGTGCCAAAATGCATTCATTTTTCCTCTCAATAAGAAAAAACTTTGTTCCCCAAGCTTTCTAACTATTTTAAAATGACATCATTATCAGAAAGAAGCCTTGCAGGGCTTTTGAAATAACTGCTTTTTTATGTGTTCATCTCAAGTACAAGCATGAATTGTGTTTTTAAACACACTGAAAAGTGTGGACAAAATTAAACTGAAGACGACACTGGGTTAGGGAGATACACACGTGTCTGTGTATGTTGACCTCAGAAAGTAATGCTGCTATACAGGAATCTCTATTCTCTGACAGTGCCTTGAAATGTACAACAGGCAGAATTACCTGCAAAAGGAATGGAAGGTTGAAAAAATAGGGATTTTTGCATTTATAAACATACACGTTTGCTTATATGATTTGAACTTTTTTCTTCCTTGTGTCCTGTCACATTACATTTTCCTGGTGCAAAAGCATGACTATTCACTGAAAACATCTATGTATAAAAAGGAGCCAGGGCTTTTAATTTTATGAGGGAAATGTATTTAACCACATGGGTCAATCACGTGTCAATATTCTGTCCTTTTGCTGTGTCTTCTGTAGAGGTATCTCAGCTGCTGTAATAGTTTTAATAATATTTTGGTGAAGATGTTCTAATTTCTCTGCTGATTGGCTAAAAAGGTACAAGAAAATCCTGGGGTTGTGGGGTTTTTTTCTCCTACACTTTGTGTAAATGGGACAGTTCTGTTTTGGTTTGTTTTCCCATTGTCACAGTGGATTTGTAATTAAGGTGACATTTACCAGTAAACACACAAATCTCCTTTTGCTCATATAAAGGAATTCATATCTAATTCAAGCAGTGCTAAGGATCAGAACAGTAATTTTTAATTAATATTGACAAAGTAGCAAGAAAGGGTCAGTTGTTTAAGCAGAAAGGGAAGCCTGTCAGGAACTTGTTGAGAATAGTTGTAGTGGACAGCCTGTTTGAGCCTCTCCAAGGCAAATTCCCTTATAATAACAGAAAACTACAGGATATCTTCAGTGCAAGTATTTCACAGCATTTTGCTGATAGGAAAGATAGTACCAGGTCCTCAGATGAGATTTGAATGTACAAGGCAGAGCATGCTGCTGTGTCTGAGGTGATTTTAAAGATACACAAGGGAGAGACCAGCTCTGGTAACTAACTTCTGCTAGGCTGTTTCACAGGATGTCCTGAGGGCATGCAGTCCATGGATTCAGGATTCACAGTGCCTGGTTGAAGTCTCCATGACAATCCCTTTCAGTTTTCTGTGGTATAAACAGTAAATGAGAATCACTGGGCTTTCATCCCTTTTATCCATTTTGTAGGTTTTTGAGATTCCAAATGGGGCCATATGAACACTTTTTTATTTTTTTTTTCTTTGGAAAAGTGCAGCTTTCAGCAAACTGTTCAGAAAATATCTTATATTTGCTCTCGATACTTGACATTTGTTTCTAAAATGGCATCGATATCAGAGTTAATATCAGAAAAATAGTAAAAATATCAAAACAAATTAACAAGATTTGGAAAAATAAATCTAACAAAGTCATCCCAGAAAAGCTGTTCTCCTTTATCCTTACAGTAAACCTAAATACAATTCTACTTATACCTCTAGTATTTCCAGCGACTGCAGCTTAGCCTGAACTTTTCTCTCTTTAGTTCTTTTGGTTAAGCTGCTGCCCAATCTAGCAAGTCTCCTAACGTGGTAACAGCCAGTCTTCCGTCTCAATTCATCTGTTCTCCTTGGTATTCTAGTCTTCGCTGAGGAAAATCAAGAGTGGGGGGGTCTAAAATGAAGATGGGAAGTCAAGATGGCAGTTCTGTAGTTACTGGGATTTGAAGAGACCATGGGACAGAAAGATGATGATGGATGAGGAGAAAAGAGGGATTCTATTCCTGCTCAAGTTTATCCATGAAGATTCTCACCATAACACACTATTTGATTTACCTTTCCTAGTGTCCCTTTACACTTCAGAGGTGCCCATGATCCTCCTAGTTTTCCTTCAGCAGCCAGGTGCTTCTGAAATACTATACAACTTTTCCATTGCACCCAAATATCCACTGACTTCCTTGTTTTTTTCTGGCCTTTCCTAGCTCTCAGATTTCTGTCAGTTTCAACCAGCTACTCTCACACATTTGGAAATCACTCACTGGTCCCAGACCTCCTACTCTGTCTTCTCTCTGGTCATCAACCCAGTCTTGTTACTGCCACAGAAGATAATGGTACCTTTACTACAAAAACCCAGATCTAAGTGCCATTACATGTACAGTTCCACTTCAGATATGCAGAAAACTTTCCCTTTTACCTATCTCCATTATTTATGTCAGAGAATTTGTAGGTCAGCATTATTTTATTAGGCAGTCTGGGATGCTTTTGAGAGTCCATAGCTACTCAGTGTTTGATCATAAGATGCATACAAGAACAAACAACTTTAAAATTAAGTATTTTATCAAAAATCACCCGAAGGCTGAAAGCTGCAAAAGTTTCTCAAACAGTGGTGTTGTCCAGCTGAGTCATCACACGGGACAGTCATTTTAGACAAAATTACTTCGAGCAAAGTAGGTGAACCCTCTTTAGGGTTCTATCTTAAGAGCAACTTTTATTGGAGTTAATCATATGAAGTTGCTTTTAAAATAAATTTATTTCTAAAGGAAGTTCAACTTAGTTGTGTGTGCATAGCGCATGTGTTTTACTATACATACTTTGATAAACAGAACCACCAGAATTTACTTGTTACAACAAAGTAGATGAAGCATATAATTTTTACTATTAAAATGAGCGGCAGAATTGCATTAACTAGAGTAGTGTAAATGCTATTTAAGATTTTACAGTACTTGCAGGATACTGATTGTCCTTGCAGAAGAACTACATGTAGTAGCCTCAGGCAGTTGTTACCCTCAAGTAGAAACACGGTCTCTCAGATTTGTGATGAATTGTTGAGATGTGTCAAGTTAAATCATACCATGTAACACAGAAACAGCTGATAATGCTCATTCTACTTGAATGTCACAGAGCTTCTAAGATATATACAAATCCAGCCTACACAAATGAGGATTTTGAAAGCAAAAAATCCTGTATCTGTCCTCTTGCCCATCTCAAAAGATTTTGACTGAGTTTGAATTTCACGCATTTTTGCAGCTTCCCATTTCTTCTACATCATCTCTGTTGTTCTTTTAACCACAGTGTTACTACACGCTTCTCACTTCTACTGCATCAAACAAACCACCTGCATTCACTGTCAAAACCCTTAAACGCATTTCTCACTCAGTACTGCTGTCTCCAGCTCACAACATTCATAATACCACCCTATTCCTTTAACACCTACTAGGTTTTTTAAAATGAGTCAGCGCTGTGCTTTGGAAGCTCATTATTCTAATGTATATCACAGAAACATTCCAGGTTGAGAAATGGACACTATCAGGCATGTTAGTTGCTGGAGTCACTTACTGCCTAGCAGTCCAGTCTCATTGCTTATCAGTTTGTTCCTACCAGCTCATATTAAAAATGAGGCTAGAAAGGACTTTTGGAGATCACCTAGTCCAGCCTCTTCAAAGCAGATGAATTTCTGCATTAGATCAATTTGCTCAGGGGCTTGTCCAATCAAGCTTTGAAAATTCCTAAGGTGGAGATTCCAGCATGTCCATACTCTGGGCAGCCTGTGTTTTGCCACCCACAGTAAAGAAATTTTACACCTTGATCTAACAGGATTTTTTGTACCCCGTGCACCTTATCCTTTTGGCTTTTTTAAAATATTACTACTGTGCATCTGAGGAACAGGTCAGTGTCTTCTATAAACTTGCCTTCATATAGTGGAAGAATGTTGATTAGACCTCTCCTTTGCCTTCATTTCTTGAGGCTGAAGCTTTCTTTCTTCAGCCTCTGCTCTATACATAGTATGCTCCAGCCCCAAATCTCTGGATGCTGACAGAGAACCCAAGATTCATATTCCCATCCTCAAAATGCCTCCCATAGAGACCTGCTCCCTAATTTGCCCCAGGAGTGAGGTGAGGCCTTAGCCTTTAGGTCTGCATATACTCAACTTTTTAAAGATGAATCTGAAGACTAGCTTGGAGCTGTTGTTTCTTCTATGTTAGCTCGCATGTTCTTTGGCAGCAGGTGGCCTAGCAAGTACTCCAGTGAGTCCATGACAGTGTCGGATTCATGGTAGTCATTACTGTGGTAGCTGATGAGCATCTTCTGCTTTTTTTAATGTCTAGTTGCATGTTATTGTCACTGTTCCTTCCCAGTCTTTCAAAGTCTGAGCTAATTTCACAAAATTTGCAGGAACTGTTCTACTGCTAAATTCCTGTTGGAGCTGAGTGAACTGATGATTTTTTCCCCTATATGGACAGGGTAGATTTCTAAGTCTCTGAAATTGTTCATTGACAGAGCAATCATACTGGGAAAACATAAGCTCTTCAGCAAAACACTCCCAACTCTTAGCTTCTGCCCGCAGAGACATAAGGAGTGTAAAGGAGGAGCAGTTCAGGCAGCAATTTAACAGCTTTGAGACCAGTTTTCATAGGGAAATGGGAAACCCGTGGCAGGGCAGTCTCCCTGGGGCATGACAGACCAAGGAGAAGGTGCTGTGCCACCTTGCAGATGTTAAGGTTGTGCTCTGTAGACATTAACCATTTAGCAAGAGTGGGCAGAATTGGTGTCAGCTCACTCCTAACAAGGGGAAACTGAGGACCCCAGAAGTAACAGCTACATTCTGAGTTGGTCCTGCATGGTCAGTTAGCACCATCACTCTGACTGGGGCCACTTTTCCTCTGTCCCTTTTCTTGGTCCATTCTGGTGGCTCAGGCCCACACAGTGGGCAGACAGTGTCCAAACTGGATATGAGGTCATGGTCAGTCCGTATTACAATTTGTTGTTCTTTTGATAATGTTCAGGAAAATGATTATTTTTGTAGCATTTTCCAGTTGGCACATCATTGAGCCTACATTTTGACCCTTAGTGGCTTGATGAAAGTCTTGTTTTTCTGTTTATTTTGCTCAAGCTGTTGGGTAAGAACACCCAGCAATGTCTCCTAGAGAAATAAACAAGTAATTAAAAAGGCAGAGCACCTCTCCCAGCTTTTTTCCCCCTTTAAAATGTAGGTCTATTCTTATGGAATTTATTTGCTATATTTTGTACATGCTTTATATTTTTTTCTGTAACACCATATGTTCTGGTTCCTCCTGAATTAATTAGCAGAAATTAGAAGCTCAAAACTTTGGAGAGTTTCCAAGAAATAAAGACGGGAAACTTGCTTTTATCAGGCCCTTCCTTGGAAGTGTAGGCACATCAGTGAATTAATTATGACCAGAAATTTTACGTGAAGTATTTGTTGCCTTTTTCCCCCCCCCCTGTGAATTTAATGCTGATTCAGCTGAAAGTTTTGCTTCTGCAAGAGATCAGTCGCATTCAGAGTAAGACGAACACCTGTATTTCTCTTGACTATTTATTGTCCAGGGGTGAAAAAAAATAGTTTTATGGCACTTACTGAACTGTTGACCTGGCTGGTATTTGTGAAATAGAAGATTGGAGTCTAATTGTCAAGGTAGAGTTTGTAAACTTCATATTACAGATAGAACCTGATATGTAAAAATAAGTAGTAACTGTTGAAATAGAGAAGACAAATAGTAATTACAGATAGTGAAACAGAAGGGAAACAATTCAGTAGGATGTTATTTTTTAAAGTGGAGTGTTTTTGATGCTGTGTAGGCTTTGCAGCACTGGTCACTACAGTTTGCAGATGCTCTTTACAGGATTGCTCACAATTACCAGGATGAGATGAATCTAGTAAAGTGGTGTCATTTTCTGGGCTGCTGCTCTTATCTAATGAGGAGGGAAGTGGGCAGTTTGAAGGAAGGCTTGTAGTCAGGGGCTTCTCTGCCATCTTATTCCCTCTTCTTCACCCTTAGAAGAAACTCTGTCAACTTTGTATTTCAGAGCTTCTCTATCAGAATGTAAAACATGAAAACATTTTGGTTCCAGAAGTTATATTTTCCAAAGCAAAGAGATTTTGTAATTTTTATCTAAGAACCAGTTACTTTTAAGCAAAATTACCTTATTTTACATTCATATGTACAGTAAGTTACAGGCATTGGAGAAAAATTAAGCTTTGGCCTTTCATGTTCTGCACGTATCCCATATCCTTGAACTTGTAAATGAGGTGAAGGCACAGCACACTGTATAAAACAGATTTTTCAGGGGTACTCAGCCATATCCAAATCAGCTTGAGGCTCTCCAAATTGTGTGTGTGGCCTTGGTAATTTGGTATATGTGAAGTACATTATAGGGTAGGGAAAGGAAGTATGTTTGGAATTTTCAGTATATGGCTACAGTCTTTCCTAAAGGATTACTTTAGTGTTATTTCCCCCTCTTTCCTAAACTGGGTTACAGGCCAGTTGTTTCACAGCACTGTAGCACAATATAGCACTTGCTATAGACACTGTGCAGGTGAAGTCACAGAGAGATAAAGCCTTCATCTTCATAAAATCAGTTCACCTGTATTGTTTCTCCTACCAAATGTCTGACTTTTTTCTGTCTGAGTGATCAATCTGCAAGAAATAATTTCAGTTGAACCTTAGTTTCTGTATGGCCAAGAGTCAAGCTAGAATGGCGTTGGCATCTAATAAAATATAATTGGTCCCAGAAGCTGCAGAGGTACAAGAAGCCTTATTGTATTTTCTATATGATTCATTTTATTTAGTATACTTTTAGTTTAGTTTTCTTTCTTGAATATGTATAGTTCTGAGAAAAAGCGTTCACAAATGCTCACCTTAGAAGCATGGCGAACAACAAAAAAACTGCTGAACTGCTGTGTTTTCTGCTAAAAATATGACTGGAGTCTCTCCCATTCTTTTTCAGTTAAGCCAGGGCTTTTCAGGGCTCACAAAGACTGCCAGTGGTTTTTACACTTTCATTTGACACTATGCAGCATTTTTAACACGCCTTTTTTTTTTTTTTTAATTCAGTGCCTTTGGTGGCTGCTGTTTTGGTACTGTTGGGGATTTAAACTCTTTCTCCTTTGAATATGTCGTGGTTTAAGTCTCTAAGCCACGCAGTTTTCTCGCTCACTCACTCCCTTGTCTTTCTTCCCCCAGTCCCGGGGGGGATGGGGAGGAGAATCGAAAGAATGCAACTCCCACAGGTTGAGATAAGAACA